>JARHVA010004937.1:1252500-1382165 GCA_037957365.1 Torreya grandis
CGTGAAATGCAACTCACATTATTTAATTTGCACATATTAATAATATTTCTTAAATAATATATATTTACACATGCAAACGGTCACTAACATATATTTTTTTGACATCTCCCATTCAGTTCGAACATGGAAAGATTAACTAGTAGAATAACTATCTCAATATTACCCATCCCTCAAAATTTTAAAATTTTGGGTTTGCCCAAAAATACATCTGATACATTAATTTAAAAAAATTGATTACAATAAACATCATCCATACTTTATTAAATTTAATCTTACTTTAAATATTTTATTTAAAACTATTGACAAAAGTCAACAAGACACTCACAATACTCAAAAATAAAAAAAATAAAAAAAAATAATTATGAAAAATAAAAAAAACTCTAAATGATGACATAAAACTCATTGAAAAACTAAAACCTTAATAACTATTAAATACTAATTAACAAATACAAATATAAATATAAATATACACTATACTTAATTTAAAATTATATAGTTAAAAGACATAAGATATAATCTAAAACTGAAAGTAAACTAAAAATTTAAAATGATAAAAGGACCAAACTAAAGAATCTTAAAAAAATTGAAACAACGAAATATATAAATACCATTTTCTAAACATATAACATATTAAATAAAAACTAAAAACACATATCAATAAAATCTTAAAATCAACTACAAAATAAATAAATAAATAAAACTAAATGAAAAATCAAATAAACTAATAAATCAAAACCTAATTCCATTAAAATGAATAAAACCACTGATCATTCACCTAAAACCATTAAACTTAATAAACATGGGTTCTGTAAAAACCGTGGATTTTAAAAAACAAAACCATGATTTAACCAAAAAACTTAATAAACAAAACCACAGTTTAACCTAAAAATTTAACAAAATTCCTAAAACTAAAAAATAAAACAGAAAACTACAGCCGAGGGTTGAAATATGGAGCTTGGATGGCAGTGAGGAAGCTCATTGTGTTGGACAACAAAGATGAGGGACAACGTCATTATCCTTGAGGTTGTTATCAATATGAAATTAGAAACCAAGCAGGGATTTGAGCTAGGGTGTCGTCGATTTGGTAGGATGTCGTGAGAGGGAGGATCTACAGTCCAATGTGAATGTAAGCCGAGTGACAAATGTAGGGATGTGATGGGAGCGAGCTCCAATGGGTGATCTTAGGTAGTGAACCTTGGCCGAGGTAGTTCAGTTTTCAAGGGTTCGAAAAGCATCACGATTGTGGAGAGAGCTCTTGCAAGAGGTTAGAAATGATGTGCAAGAAATGGTAATAGTTGCATCCGTGGAGATCTCAATGGTGTAAAATCCCAGAGATGTTCTTCTTCTTCCAAAACCACAACATTAAATGCAGGGGACGAGGCGTGGATTGCCAAAGCACAAACGGGAGAAGTCACACTCCGTAGGAGCTAAAACGTTGTGGACCGAGGCATTTTGATTAATAGAGCGGTGAGTTGTTCTTTGCAGTAGATCAGATCGATCAGAATGCAAATACGTAGCAAATAAAAACATTTTAAACTTTAAAAATTGACATCTCAAACTAGATTGACCACAGTGTGAGTGCCAAAAATAAACAGTGAAGCAAACTGAGATCCTTAACAAATCCTTCACGAGAGGAGTTGCGTACAACAAGGACTGTGATTGTGCTCTTGAGGCTGATTTTCTATTTTTTGTTGTTCATTTACAATTCTTTTATTTTATGCAAACTTAAAATAAAATATAGTAAAAATAAAAATAAAAAACATATATATGTTTTTTGTTTTTCAATTTTATGAATGCAAACAGTGAACAAAATGGAACGTAGACATCATAAAGAATGATCAATATGGATAGAGATAGGATGGTGAATGACAACAAAATTTTATGTGGTCTGCATTGAATTTTTTTGTCAACATGTAAGTAAGGGTGTATAGCTATTAAGTTATATTTGTGCGTAAAACATAGATGGAAGGTAAAAGAGAGGTGTAAGGGAACCTGCTTTAATATCACTATTAGAAAATGGTTGAAAATGTCTTCAATAATTTTTGATGTGTCATAATTCAATCGATTTATTTATAGGTGAATATTAAATTATATAGTTTATATTTCTTCTACAAATAAAGAGTCAACAATCATATTTAATCCCATCAACCTTTCACACTTATCTCTCTTTTATTAACTCTCCCACAAATCTATTTAAATGATATGTAATTCACTTTATTTAATATTATTTCTCACATAATATATGTTCTCACACATAAGTTAGCACTAACATATATTTTCTTATCAAACATTATATTCAACTCAAGATCATATTTATTTCATATTTTTCAATTGGGCGACATAAATTCCATTCTATGGTCTCTCATAATGGATTGCAAAGTCATCAGTAAATTATTTGCAAATAATCACATTTAATTTTTTTTGGTCACTTATCATCTAATGGTACTGCTAATAGTACTGGTAATAAAGTTTAGATCCTAATTCTAATGAGATCTTATCATCATTATATTCTCTGTTATATTTTTAAGCTGGACATACTATTCCATAAGACTTATCCACAAAGTGACATCTGTAATATAAAACTAGCAAAAGATAATTTTTAGTAGGTTCAATTTTGGACCTTAAAAAGGATGCCATGTCCCTTGTTTTGGTATGCTTAGCTTGTGCCCTTAGGGTGGGTCAGCTATATATCAATGGTTGACATTTCCCAAACTCCTGATGTTCATTATTTTAATATTTTAAATCATATAATAGTTCATTTTTAAACATGCCTAAACCCCCCAAAAAAAAAAAAAAGATTTTAAATAGATTAAAAATTATCATTAATAGAAATTACCAATTTTCACATCTTGGGGAATTGATAGAAGTTACCAATTTTCACATCTTACCGGAATGTTTCCCTTGACTTTAACTGGTGGAAAAAGGAGAGTAGTCATTAGCCTCAATGGCTTTAGAAGAGTCATATAATTTAAAATGAAAAAAAGGGTGATACGATTTTTGGTGTGGTGGTTTTAAATATCTCAATTTGTGATTAGGTAGGGGAGGAAAGTACCTAATGTGAATGGTAATTAGAAAAATTTAGAACATAAGTTCTATATGAATATGATGTTCTTCTTATAATTAAATTTTGACCATCAAATATTATAACGTAGTTAGCCTCAAACATTAATTTATAGAATAAACTCTGTGTATTTTTTATGATCTTTTAAAAAATTTATAAAAAAATATAAATAATTTAAAAATTATGATGTAGATAAAAAAAAACTAAAACTAAAATAACAAGAATTAGGTGAAAACCTATCACAAAAATATTAGACTTCAACTTCTTTATGTAAATGTTATATTTTATTGAATTTTTATACAAAATTTGATGATAGTTTGAGAGATATGGCGAAAAATATTCTTTGTCCAAATTATTACTTTTTAAGATAATTATTTGAAATAAATATAAGATCACTTAAATATAAGGTAGTATCGATAGATAATTATTCAAAAATCACAATAATAATCTAATTAATTTTATAATAGAACTTATGATGATTTGAGAGAGTCTTTATTATCTTTATTTATAGATGTAACTAAGTAGAGTCACATCCCTTCATTTTAATTAAACCAATCAAAACTAAAAATTGAAACTATTAAGATCAAGCATGCCACAAATCAATCATAAATAACATTTGTACATTTAGAAAAAAATTATATTAAAAACATAATAAGGAAAATTGAAATGATACTTTAAAAATATTTGAAACAAAATCTTAATTTCAAACCTTTTAAAAATATGAAAATTTTTATCAAATAAATTATAAAAATTAATAAATATATTTATTTTTAATTAATAAAATAAAATAACTTTAAAAAATATATTTTGATGATCACTACCCTATAGTTCAAAATTCATTTTGGTAGCCCTTGTTTTGAATCTAAGTTCATTTCTTATATTTTCATTTTTTCATTTGTATCTTGTGCAACATGAACCAATCTATCAAATTTGACTTTCACATAATATTAATTTAAAATTGAACTAGGAAAACAATGAGTGGAACCACATAGATGGCCATAAGATTAATCAAGATCATAATCCTTTATTCTTTTAGTAAATAGTAGTTAGGTTATTACATTATAGTGACTAATACATTTAGTGTATTATAATTTGATTATATAAATTAATTTAATTATTTAATTATAAATTGTTAGAAATTAATTGATTAGATTATTTTTTATTAATTAATTTGTATAAATAAAAGTGAGGTTAAAAAATGATTATAATAAAAAAAGTTGATTCTTATAAGTTATTATATTTGATTATATAAATTAATTTAATTATTTAATTATAAATTGTTAGAAATTAATTGACTAGATTATTTTTTATTAATTAATTTGTATAAATAAAAGTGAGGTTAAAAAATTATTGTAATAAAAAAAGTTGATTCTTATAAGTTAAGATCATTTTTTTCAAAAAATTATTTTTCTTACTTTTAAATAATTAATTTTTTATAAATACCTTGAAAGATGAAAGTAAAATAATATTATATGTTGTAATTTTATTATTTTTTACTTTTTGATTAATTAATGTTTAACTAAAATTGACATTTGGTGAGAATTAACATTATACAAGTTTGATGAATGGGCATTATATATTTTAATATTAATCACATGATAGCTTCATTGTTTCTTTGTTGCCATAGTTTATAAAAGCTTCCTCTTCTACATATTTATTTATTAATGTGAGATTTACTTTTGTTTTGATGTGGACGTGTATATTTTAATCCTTATTTATGAGATAAAATTAGGAAATAGAGAATAGTTAAATATGGTAATTAACAAGAGTATGAAGGATATTTGAGAAAGGTACAACAATTTTGTAGTGCAATGTTAAAGAAGTAAAATGAAAAAGGATATGTTGTATTTTGAATGAATTAATAACCTAAATAATAAAGGTGTAACCTTTTTTTAAAGTGCATTAAAAAAATTGTAGAAAACATAGAAGTGTGAAAAACATCAAAGGCATCTTAGGAAGGCATAAATAATTGTAAGTTACCTGTGAAAAGAAAAATAGTGATGTCATGAAGGTATAGCTAAATCATAATTCAAATTAAGTCATCAAAAGCATACATATTTGTATCAAAATTAGTTGAAGGCATTAAATTTCATTCTCAACTCATCTAGTCTAAAATTAAATGGGTCCAAAAATAAGGGAGGATTTGTAGGGCCGTAAAGCTTGTAGTGTTAAATTACCATAAAGATTTACAACTTTGTATGAAATAAATGGTAGTAAAGGCATTTAACAATCTCTCAATATGTAGATATTGTCGATTAAAAGAGTCAGACATAAATTTTACATTATAATGTAATATATGTGGCAAAAGTGAATAGTGTGAGGACTAGTGTTTAAATATAGAGAAATAATAAATAAATAAAATTTACATTTTTATATTTTTTTAATTTCTCACTAAAGCATGAGATTATAGGAATAATTTTTTAAATATTTATTTTTTATTTAGTCAATCAAAAAATATAAAATAAATATTTTAATAATATTTATAATATTTTATTTAAAATTTTTCATATTAATATTAAAATATTCCATAAATATTATTTAAAAATATTCTTCTAATTTCAATATAACAATAAATAATATTCATTAGAAAATATTTCATAACATTTTTTACATATATACATAAAAATATTCTTCTAATTTCAATATAATAATAAATACCATTTATTAAAAAATATTTCATATCTTTTTTATATGCATACATATGTATTCATTGCACCAACCTTTATATACATAAATAAATAACAAAGTCTAAAAACTACTTAGAATCATCAACAAACAAATATAGAGGGGAAAGGCACGAGTCATTGAGCATGACCCAAAAGTTGGGAAGGTTGGAATCCCATCTGTAGAAGATTAGATCACCAAAACTTCAGTTGAAATAATTATTAAATAAATATAAAAAAATTTAAAGTTGAGGCAATATATATTTATTTTTAATTGTTTTAACATTCACACTTAGTCCATATTTAAATACAAAATTTTAATGGTAGTAGTGACCAGACCATATAAATACTTTCTAGCGGTTAATATTGAAGGTGCGATCTCAGTCATGCTCAGCTGTGTTTAAAAATAATGCATTTCTGAGATCGATCACGCCCTTAGCAGAGCGAGAGTGACAGGAAAAAGGGTTGCCGACGGTTCGAATCTTTGGTTGCTCTCTGCACCCGAGGATTCAATCCTGAGACCTGAACAAGGATATTTTTGTTGACATGCAGGGAAACATATGCCGAATTAGCTTTGGGAATCGGAGAAGACAACAAAACAGGCTCAACTTCATCATTCTAATTTTGAAAGCCTTGCAAGACTTTAATCTTCATCATCGTGATGGATGAATGCGTATTTTTCGGAGGTAAATACAAACAATTATATGTTCATTCTGTGGACTATGACGCCACAATTAAATGTCAAAGCAAAACCCATGGATCCCCACATGTAATGGACATTATTTGTATGCCAGAGAAAGGAAGCAACATAACGATCTACAAATATTAAACAACCAAGCTAAAAGTCAATCAAATAGTTTAGGTATCATCAAATTCGTTAAACAGTTGCAATAGGATTATATTTCATACAAAGCTCACCTATCCTATCTTTTTTAGAGCATGCAATGCTAGCTCCAAATACAAACTCAAATATTGTATCTGGCCCGTCAAAATGTAAAATGAACTTATCATTGTGAATGACAAGTCCTTAAATGTTGGAGACCATTCACTCTATAAATACATAATATGGTACGAGATTACTTAGTTGTTATTGTACTAATATATTTACTTGTTTATCGATCTATGTTTAGTTCTTGTTGGAGCATGTCCCTTATGTTTTATATAAGTTTTAGCTCGTTGGAATTAGCTTTGAAAATTGTATCGGGATCCTTCGAAATTTATCGTTTCAAACTTGTGCTAGGCCCATCGTCGGGTGGAGAGATCCAGGAGTAAACAAATTCCATTGATTTCCTATAAATATTGATTTCCTCATAGTTAAAAATTGGGTCAGCCTTTATGAGGGAGGAATATACATTGACTATTATGACGATCATTCTTAATAAGATGAATCACAAGTTTCCAGTGATGGTTATGTTTCTAATCATCATTTCTATTCATGTTGTTCGGATTATTTTCGATTTCCATAGTTTCTCGAATCCTTCTTCTTATGTAACGATATTCTTTGGCAATTGCTTCTACTTTAACCATGCAAATGTGATGACTAGTGTTATGAGAATGTTTGGCTAAGTGGATTTTTGGAGTGGTTTGTGTGTGATGTCAACACAATGGTATTTTCTTCTTACTTGAATTGAACGTCTTGTTTTGCCAATCTATACTTTACCACGGCAACATGGGATAGTATACTTCCCTTTGTGACAACTAGGTTTTGTTTGATCGTTTGCCTTGTCAAGTATGTTCCCGATTGTATTATGGGGGGAGAATGTTACGTTATTCTTTTCGATTATCAAAAAAATGTTACTTTAATGTTATATCAGAAAGGATTCTCAAAGAATGTTACCTTAATGTTATATTTGGAGAATGTAACTTTAATGTTATACTGGGATGGATTCTCAGAGAATGTTACTTTAATGTTATTTTTTGAGAATGTTACTTTAATGTTGTATTGGAAAGGATTTTTAAGAGGAAAAACTTTAAAATAACATTCTCCCATTTTAATACAATCAAGAACATGTTTGACAAGGTAAAAGATCATAACAACTCCTAGTTGTCAGAAAATGATCTATGTTATCCCATGTAGTTATGGTAAAGTATATATTGTCCAAATAAGATGCTCAATTCAAGTAAGAATAATAGAACATTGTTCCAACCTCACAAATAACCTTCTTCAAAAATAAACCTTAGCTAAACAATAACATAATATTGGTCATCACATTTGCATGGATAAATTAAAAGTAATTGACAAAGAACATTATTATATAAGAAGAAGGATTTGGTAACCTATGGAAATAAAAGAAATATGAACAATATGAATATATGATATGGTTGGAAAATTAGAAATACTAGGAATCAATTAATCATATTGTTAAGAATGAACAAAATTATATGCATTATATTCCTCTCTCATAATAAAGGTCAACGCAATCTATAACTATGAGGAAATCAATACTTATGTGAAATCAATGGTATATTTCTACTTGTGGTTCTCTACCCCTGATGATGGCCTTAGCATAGGATTGAAACATTGAGTTTCAAAGAATCCCAATACATACTTTTGAGCTAATTTCAATTATTATCCTTCATATTTTGTCATGAATAATTTCAACTTATTTTTTGTGTTTATCTGAATTTTAATATGTTAAATTGTACACTTCAAACAAACATGTTTAGTTGCCTCTAAGTATTTATTGCTTACTACCCAAAGTTAAATATGCCTCTTCAATACATCTTGGAATTACTTTTATGAATATAAAAATCTATATATGTCTCCTACTATTTTTCCCAATGATTCTCTGCCATTTATCATCTCTAGTTATTGTATTCAATGTAGAGAGTTGTATATGGCTAATGTCAAGCTGGTATTTGAATAATTTCATTACTTGATCCTTCAATTTCCTAATGACTACTGAAAAATTTCATCAATTTAGTTACACCATTGTGTTGAGTTCAAAAAATATTCTTGGGAAAAAATGGGCTCAAAACATCAAATATGGCCAAGATATTATGATTTCTCGATTGATTTTTTTAAGAAAAAATAAAAAACATCTAAGTGGTGGTCAATTTGATATTAAATTTAAGTCTAGACATAATTGTGAATAACTCACGACATTACACATCACCACCACCCCTTGCTAGCATTGTAGGACAACTATTGACATAGTTAATAATTCAATACTTTAACCAATGAACATTACAATATTGGTATTTTTTAAATAACACATCATTGATTAATAACAAAATTATGTTCTCTATTTATTTTCCACCAATTGATGGTATATGGCTTCAATATATAGCCATGTCATTATGAATTTTTATGGACTTCTCTAAGAAAGGAGAAGAAAAGTTATATATTGAAGTTAAATAGATGCTAAATTTAAAACCTAACATTAATTTTTAACAATTCAAAGACATTAAAATCCTATGTTGGTGACCCTCGACTACCATTTTAGAATGCCTATCTACCTAATAACTTAGGCTTTAACTAGTACAAATCTTAAATATATTGTAACTAAAAACAATAACACATATGTATATCCAAGCACCTATTTTATATTTTTCATATGGTTTCACCCATTGAAGGTTCTAAAATGATTAAAAATCCAATGGATTTTAATGTTAATTGGGGCTCAATTGACCCTGATTACACATCGCATTAAACTAATCAGTCGATTGGTTTGATGGGGTATGTGGTTGGTGTAAAGTGAACCTAAACTAACCAAATGTGATAATATAATGTCAATTTTCATTTGATTATCCCTATTTATGTATCTCATTCAACCAATGGGGGATTTGTTAAATGAGGTACACAAATGGGGTGAATCAATCCAAAACTCACCAAATACGATAATCTAATGTCAATTTTACCTCAATTAGGCACAATTATGTATCACATTGAACCAATCAATGATTAGTTAGATAATGTATGTAAAAAGGACAAATCAAGCCCAAACCCATAAATGTAATAATATAATGTCAACTAGGGATTGATCGGCCCCAATTTTATATTGCATTGAACTAATTAGATGATTATCTCCATAAGGTATGTAAATTGAGATAATCGATATAAAACCCACCAAATTTTATAATTTGTTGTCAATTAGATATCAATCCTAATTGCATATTACATTGTATAATCAAGGGATTGGTTTAATGGGTATGTAATTAGGGCTAGTTGAGCTCAGACCCATCAAATGTAATAATATAAGGTAAATTGGAGCATGATTGGACCTATTTACATACCTCATTGAATCAATTATAAGATTGGTTTAATGGAGTACACAAATAGGGTGAAGTAAACCCATGCCCACTAAATATAATAATTCATGGTTAATTCAAGCTTGATTGGCCTTGTCTATATACCCCAATTAACTAATCATGTAATTATTTCAATGGGGTATTCAAATTGGAACAATTGAGCATAACCCCATAAAACACAATAATTTAGGGCTAATTGGGGCTCAATTGGCCCTATTTGCATACCCCATTGAACCAATCAAGTGATTGGATACATGGGGTATGCAAATAGGTAAAATCAATTCTAAACCCATTGAATACAATAATTTAGGGATAATTGAGTATTGATTGGCCTCATTTGAGTATCACATTGAACCAATCCCCAAATAGGTCCAATCAAACCCAAACCCACCAAATGAGATAAATATGGTTAGTAGGAGATAAATTATGGAAAATTAGTGGCCAGTTGAGGTATATAGGGAAAATATTGTAAAATTATGGTAACTAATGTAAAAATAGATTTATTAGAGAAAATTTTAAACAAATATTGTAATGTTAGGGAAAATTAGTGATTAATTAGGCTAATTATTGAAATTAATATAAAATCCAAAAGAATAGTGTAATAATAGATTTAAATTAAGTCCCAAATCACATTAAGTGCATAAACATGGCCAATATATCCCTATTCCATCTAATGCAATAATATAATATATAGTAGGGGTTGATTGGCCCTATTTGAAAATCAAATTGAACTAATAAAACATTTGGTCTAATGTGGTATGTAAATAAGACTAATCAAGCCAAAATTGACCTAATATGACAATCAAATTTGGTTTGAGGCACTCAATTAGGAAAAATTAAGCCTTGTAAACCTAATTTCATCTTTTGAATGTGATTTAGGGCTCAATTTGCACTAATAAAGCTCACCTTTAAACCAATTAAATGATTGGTTAGATAGGGAACTCAATTAGGGGAAATCTAGCCATGTAAACATAATTTTGACAAGTCTTGATTTTCCCTAATTGAGTGACCCATTTAAACAATTGCTAGAATGGATGATTTGGAACCTAATTTGGTAAAATCAAACCCCGTAAACCTAATTTAAATAACCTAATATACTTTGGGCTTTATTTTTCCCTTATTAAGTTACACATTCAACCAATGACTCAATTAACTAGTTGAATATGCACTCAATTAGGTAAAATCAAACCTCATAAAAATAATTATGACAACCTTGTATTATTTGGGAATTTATTTTCCCTTGTTGAGTGTCCCATTCAACCAATCACATGATTGTTTGATTAGGTCACTTAATTAGGGAAAATCAAGACTTGTAAACCTAATTTTGATAACCTAAAGTGATCCAGGACATAATTTGTACTAATTGAGTTCCCTATTCAACCAATTCATTGATAAAATGAATGGGGAACTCAGTTAGTGAAAATCAAGCCCCATAAACCTAATTGTGATAACCTAATGTGATTTGGTCCCCATTTTACCCCAATTGATTGCCCTATTAAACCAATCATTCAATTGATTAATTTGGGCACTAAATTATGATAAATAGATACCTATAAATGTAATTACAACAATTTAATGTGTTTTGTGCAATATTTACCCTAATTGATTGTCTCATTCAATAAATCACTTATTTGGTTGATTAGGTCACTCAATTAGAGAAAATAAATCCTTGTAAACCTAATTATGATAACCTAATCTGATTTGAGTCCTAACTTTCCATAATTAATTGCCCCATTCAAGTAATCACTTAATTGGTTTATTGGGGCACTCAATTAGGTAAATCAAGCCTCGTAAACATAGTTACAACAACCTAATGTGATTTAGGCTCTGATTTTCCATAATCAAGTGCCCCATTTAACCACTCATGCCATGGGTTGATTGCGACACTTAATTATGGCAAATTAAGCTTATAAACCAATAATGGGAACATAATGTGATTCGGGTATGATTTTCCTAATTTAGTTCCTTATTCAAAATCACTCATTTTTTTAACACACTTAATTAGTGAAAATAGTACCCTGTCAAACCTAATTACAACAAACTATTGTGATTTGGGACCTTATTTTCACTAATTAATTATGTTACACAACTAATCACTTGATTGGTTGATTTTGACATTCAATTAGGGAAAATTGAGCATTGTAAACATATTTATGATAACTAATGTGGAATGGATCCTAATTTTCCCTAATTAAGTACCCTTATTTGTGTAACACATTTAACTAATTTGGTAATTGGCTTAATGGGGTATGAAAATAGGGCCAATCAGGCCCAAACCCACAAAATACAATAATTTAGGGTTAATTAGGACTAGATCGGCCCTATTTATATACTCCATAGAACCAATCAAGGGATTGGCTATACGGGTTATCCTAATAGGAAAAATTGATCATAAACCCACTGAATGAAATAATTTAGGGTTAATTGAGTCTTGATTATTCTCATCTTTGTACCATATTTAGCTAATCACCAAACATGTCCAAATAAACCCAAACCCACCAAATGAGATAATTAGAGTTAATATGGGATTGATTAGGGAAACTTAGTGGAAAGTTATAGTGTATAAGGAATATATTATAATATTATGGTCCTTAGTGTAAAATTAAATTTATTAGAGAAAAGTTTAAAAAAATAATGTATCATTAGGAAAAATTAGTGATAAAATAGGCTAAGTGGGGAAATTAATATAATAATAGGTTTAAATTAATCCCTAAATCAAATTAAGTGCATAAACATGGATAATAAATCCTTAATACATATAATATAGTATTATAAAGTATATTAGGGATGGATTGGCCCTATTTTCACATCACATTGAACTAATCAATTTTTCAATTCAATATGGTGTGTAAACAGGACTAATCGAGCCCAAATCGACCTAATATGATAATATAATTTGGTTTAGGGAACTCAATTAGGGAAAATCAATTTTAGTAAATGTAATTTCAGCAACATGATGTAATTTAGGAGTCAATTTATACTAATTGAGCGTCCCTTTAAAAAAATCAAGTGATTGGTCCAATGGGGAACTCAATTAGGGTAAATCAAGGCATGTAAACATAATTAGGATAAAATAATAAGGTTGTCTCCTCAATTTTACCTATTTGAGTGACCAATTTAACTAGTCACTATAATGGATGATTGGGCCACTCAATTAGGGAAAATCAAGCCCTATAAACCTAGTTAAAATAACCTAATGTGTTTTGGGATTTTATTTTCTCTGATTGTGTTCCTCATTTAACCAATCACTTGATTGGTTAATTTTCCACCCAATTAGATAAAATCAAAGCTCATAAAATAACTATGAGAACCCAATTTATTAATTGGGACTTAATTCTCCCTAGTTTAGTGATCACCCAATTGGTCAATTGGGCAACTTAATTAGGTATACACAAGCCCTGTAAACTTAATTATAAGCTTAATGTGATTTGGGGCATAATTTATCCTAATTGAGTTCACCATTCAAATAATTAAGTGATTAAATAAATGGGGCACCCAATTACTAAAAACTCAGCCTCATAAACCTAATTGCAATAACTTAAAGTGATTTAGCCACCAATTTGCACTAATTAAATGTCATATTTAACTAATAAATCAATTGATTGATTAGGGCACTTAATTATGGTAAATTGAGCCCCATAAATGTAATTATGATAATATAATGTGTTTTGGGCTCTATTTACCCTAAATGGGTATCTCATTCAATAAATCACTTGATTGCCTAATTGGGTCAGTTAATTAAGGTAGATAAAGCCTCATAAAATTGACTTTGATAACATAATGTCATTTGGGCCTTGATTTTCCTTAATTGAGTGTCAATTCAACTAATCAATTAATTTATTGATTGGGGCACTCAATTATGGAAAATTGGGCAATGTAAACCTAATTAGAGTAACCTAATTTGATTTAAGCTCTATGTTTCAATAATTAATTTCCCCATTAAACCACTCACTTATTTTCTTGATTGGGGCACTATATATGGCAAAGTGAGCCACATAAACCTAATTATGACAACCTAATGTGATTTGGGCCTGATTTTCCTAATTCAGTGTCTTGTTTAGACAAACCACTCAATTTTTTATTAAGGAATTAAATTTGGGAAAATCAATTCAGTTAAATACTAATTACAATAGATTAATTTGATTTAGGCCCAATTTTCACTAATTAACCATCCCATTCAACTGATGATTTGATTGGTTGATTGTGGTTCTCAATTAAGTAAAATCAAGCCATGTAAACATATTTATGACAACTAATGTTTTTTGGGAAATGAATTTCCCTAATTGAGTACCCCATTCAACCTTCACTTATTTTTTTGATTAGGGAAATCAACTACATAAATTCAAGTCATTGAGCCTAATTATGATAATATAATATGATTTTGGCACTAATTTCCCATAGTTTAATGCCGAATTCAACTAATCATTTGATTTGTTTATTGGGGTGCTTAATAATGGAAACTTGAGCCTCGTAAACCTAACTATCACAACATAAAGTGATTTTGGGGATCAATTTGATCTAATTGAGTGTTTTATTTAACCAACTGAGTGATTTGTTGAAAGATGCACTTAAAATAGTCAAAATTGAACCTATAACATAGTTTCAAATAGTTAATGTGATTTGGAACCCATTTTTCCTAATTGAGTGACCCATTCAACTAGTCACTCAATCAGTTTATTGGGGCACTAAATTAGTAAAAATAGATTCCACAAATCTATATTTTATCACCTAATCAAGTACTTGGTTCAATGAGACAATTATTTATGGAAAATGAATCCCCAGATCACATTAGGTTTTCATAACTAACATTATAATTTTACATTTTCATTTATTATGTTCCCCATAAAACAAATCAAGTGAGTGATTGAATGAAACACTAAATTATGGAAAATCATTCCCCATATCACATTAGGTTATCATACGTAGGTTTAATTGAACCCCATTTTTACATAATTGTGTTCCCCAAGAAAATGATCAAGTGATTTGTTAAATGGTAAACTCAATTAGGTCAAGTTTAGCACTAAATCACATTAAGTTATCGCAATAAGTTTTAATGGGGGTTATTTTCTGTAATTTTATCCCACACACAATAAATCAAGTGATTGGTTAAATGGGGGTCTTAGTTAGGAAAATTTGATCCCCAAACCGCATTAGGTCATCATAATTAGGTTTAAAGGGCTCATATTTTTCCTAATTCCATCCCCAATGCAACTAATCAAGTGATTACATAAATCAAGATCTTAAATAAGGTTAATAAATACCCAAATCATATCAAGTTGTAACAATTAAGTTTAAGAGGTTCAAATTCCATTAATTATGTTCCCCAAAGAAACTAATTACATGAGTTATATGGGGCACTTAATTAAGTGAAATTTACCCTAAATCACATTAGATTATTGAAATTAGGCATATATGGTTTGTTTTTTCTCAATTTAATACCCAATTTATAGAATTAAATAATTAGTTCAATGGATAACTCAATTATAGAAAATCAAGCCATAAATTAAAATAGGTTGTCATAATTAGCTTTAGGGGCCTTTATTATCCCTAATTTATTCCCCCATATAGCTAATCAAGGAACTATTAAAGTCTCATTAAATATGGCAAAAAATACACCTTTATAGAGACCCTCATTAATTCACCCTAATGTCACCTACTAAATATTTCATAAATTTACCTCTAAATTAACCCTAAAGCACCTCAAAATCACCCATACATCACCAACCAAAGACACCATAATTTCACTTCTAAAGTCATCATAAATTTACCCTCAATATTATTTAAATATAACCTACTAAAGACATGTCTATATTAATCATAAATTTAACTATAAAGTCACCCTAAAGCCACTTCTTAAATAAACCGTAATGTTACTTATAAATTTAGCTTAAATTAATTTCTATTGGCACCACCTAATAAAGTAAAGGATTCTAAGGATAACCTAACACCACCCTCTAGAGATGCCTCTCACATACGACACTAAAGATTACTTAAGGGATATAGTTTTAATAATGGTAACTTTAATGTGACTTAAATATGAATTTAGAAGGTGAGTCTAATGGTTTAAATTTTGTAGTTCTAAGTCAAGTCGTTCCTCGAAATTTTGTCATTGGTTGAACATTTCATAATATAATACTACTCTAGATCCTATAGGTTTTTATAATTAATTGTTTTCTTCTCCCATAGTCCAGGTTAGGCTTTTTAATCTATGGAGAAAACCTTTATTAAAATTTTAATTTTTATCCAGGAGGTGGATTCTAACAAAAAAAATCCATTTTTAGTAAAAATCTATTCTAGACCTTTTAAAAATGGGGTTTACTTTAGGTCCTATGTTTTTTAATGTTTAATTATTTTATGAAAATAGATAATTAAATATTATTTATCTAAACCCTTAAGTTAAAATGTTTTTTATATGGATGAATTATTAATAACACTTGACACCCTTACAATTTTTTCAATTAAATGGGAGTATATTCAAATGGATGAGACAAGCACTAAGAAAAGCATTTCTAGAACCATTAAATATCTTCACATAGTAGTTTTTGGTCCACATGACCATCAAGATAAATGTAGTTAATAGATTTGAGTTTGAAATGAGGATGAAGAATAACTACCAATCTAGAATTCACTACTAGCTCAAATATTATATTATCTATTTAGTGAAAAAAAGAAAAAAGAAAAATCATAAATCCAAAGACAATTATTAGTAGTGAAGGTGAAAATAAAAACCAAATTTATATTACGCATAAGATGAGAACAGTTTTTATTAGGGGAGGCTCAATCCAACTTGGAGAGAAGTTATGTGAGGCTTCGTTCCACCTAATAATACAATGTATCTAATTATTACTATCGATGTTGATTTTGGTTATTAAGGTAAAATTCCTCTAAGAAAATATAATTAAGCTTAGTTTCACTGTTATTTATAGGAGAATAATTGAGTGTGTCTATGTTTGAATATTGTGTTGTTATGGAAATTTGAGGAGGAGGGGGTAGTCTTTTCCCATTGAGGACCAAAAATGGGAAGGGGGGAGCCATAATTTTTAGAGATCTTAGTGTAGTAGTTTTTGGTCCACAAGACCATCAAGATCATCCTAATTAAGAGGGTCAAATTTCAAATGAGGATGGAGGAGCATAGATTCAAGGAGGTTAACTACCACTATATAGTTTTCTAATAGCTAATAAACTAGTTGACTTATTTAGTGTCAAAATAATAGGAAAAATATCATATTGTCAAACATGATGATCACTATTGAAGGTGAAGATAAATATTGTACTCCTAATAAAAACGAGATGAAAATAATTTTACTTAAGTAAGTCTCAATCCTAACTAAGCAGTAGTTCAGGTGAGGGTCATTTCCACCTAATAAGATAGTGTAGCAAATTATCAATACTATGGTTGTTGTTAATATTAGACCAAATTTTATTTTTAGGATGAATAGTTTAGCATGTTCCTATTTTATTATTGTGTTATAATGTAAAGTTGAGTGTGTCTTTGTTCATTTAAGTGTTGTGAGGTCAATCCCCACTATTGTGCTTTGTGAATGGTAGATTATGTCCATATTCATGTGTAATATTTAGTGGTGTTTTATCTTGTTGAGTCGGTGTAATGAGTCCATTCTCATTAAGTTGTTTACAAGTATGTCAAGCTATGATTTTTTTCAAGTTCACATGCAAATTATATTCTCTCCCATTATTTAGATTATGTTTTAATATAAGTGAATGTTCATAATTTATGTTATTATACCATACTTTATAATAAAATTAGAGTATTATAATTTAATTATATAACCAAGTTAATAAATTAATATAATATGTTGTTATGGACTACTCTATTCTAGCGAGTTCCTATTAAGTCTTTCATGTAGATGAGTGTGAAGTAAAGGATGAGCATAGTTGATAAAGTTAATTGCTAGAGAAAAGGATCAATTATTTTATATAAGTACCCATTAAAAAATTGAATAAGATAGTGTTGTGTATCACAATGTTACCTTCTTATAATTTGTAATTATTTTATCTTTAACCAAATTTAAAAATATTGAAATCAATAATTTATCATCACGATCTTTTTTTTAAAGAAACATAAAAGGCTCTACTATTATGTAAGGATCTCATTTTATTTCAAATAAATAAAATTTTGTATCTAAAAAAACTTAACTAAAAAAAATTATAAAATAAAATATTATTAATAATGTCATTAAAAATGACATTTTAATATGAATTTTTCATTCGTTCTTTGAGCGAGGGATTTTATTTGATATTAAATACTTTTAAGAGTGTATATCATAGATTTATATTAGTATTTTTGATAAAAGAAAGTTATAATGAAGTATTTTTTTAATATTGGAGATTGATTACTAATATATGCATTATAGATGCCAAAAGTATACATAACATCAAGTAAAAACAAAAACTAGTAGTGGGGTATTCCCCACCTACCATCTCAATAATCAATAGTTCAATTTAAAATTATCTCCAAATAAGTATCACTTAAAAAAAATATGAATATTATCAAAGAAAATGGTGCCAACCAAGCAATTGATGAAAAAAACCAATAGTTTCAATAGATAATGGTGCCAATCAAGTAGCCAATGGAGGATCGAAACCAATGAGATCAGTTTAATGGAAATAAACACAAAATAAACAAAGGCCACCCAATAGGTTGTAGGATCACATATACAAGTCCATCACCATACTACAAGCATCACCTTCCCTATCACTATTGCCATCTGAACCAGTCGAGGCATGTCCCTCTAAGGAGCTTCTATCACTAACATTTCCAATCAGCTTATGTCCTAGGATCAACTTGGTAGGGTAACGATCAACTCTGTACAAAATTATTTTCATATTATTTTTCCTTACATAATTCATGACATCTTCCACGTCTTCTGAGCCACTACCTTTAATCAACTTCTCTAGTTTACTAGAGAAGGTGTTTATGTTCTCATCAATCTATTGCCAAACTTCTTCCTGCAGTCCTAAGTAGAGACATCTAGAAAAGGTCTATGAGATGAAGGATCTCCCATTACATTCTCATCCCTTATTTATGAACAAAGGTTGAGGTCAAATGTAGTGAAGGCTTCCCTGCCATGAAAGAAGTATTTTAGGTAAGAAAATGGAAATTATTAGAATAATTGAAAATAAGTGACTTGGTGAGAATAATTAAAATGTGTAAATATATTTATGTAATTAATTACCATATTTTTAGTCGTTGGGGGTGTGATAAGTCATATTAGATATAAGTGGGATGAAATCTAACAATTGAAATTGTAAAGAAAATATTTTTAGTAATAAGAGTAAGAGATGATTGGAAAATAAAAAGTATATAAAATAGTTATGCAATAATAGTAATAAATAATGATTGTGAAATAAGGGGATTAGAAATTGAGAAATGTAAATATTAATATGTAATTAAGAAATGAGCACAATATTATGACTTTGACATACAACTTATTTTATTATATTCATCATACTTTTAATTTATTATGGATTGTATAAGAGGCACTTCTTAAAATGGTTGTTATGGGATTGTATTGATTCATTAATGGATTAAAAAGTATTTTCATTATTATCAATATTGTTATTTTCTTGAACATTTATAAGTTCAACATATTTTGAATGCATGTAAATTTATCACACTTCAGGATGAAATAAAAAAAATAAATACACACAATATAAAGAATAGATAATAAAATTTCTCAAAAAAAAATAAAAATCCACATATTGCAACATATTATTCTTTAACATATATTTTTAAAAATATATATATTTTTTCATATATATACTTAATTACCTATGTTGTGCATTTTTTTTATTCCACTCGAAAGTGTGTCATAGTTCCATGTGATCAAAATCATATGTACACAATAATTT
Organism: Torreya grandis; assembly: GCA_037957365.1. Lineage (NCBI taxonomy): Eukaryota > Viridiplantae > Streptophyta > Pinopsida > Cupressales > Taxaceae > Torreya > Torreya grandis. Next base: position 1,272,346 of record JARHVA010004937.1, read on the forward strand.
TTAAAAAATGAAACAAAATATCATTTAAAATTATATTGTTACCCTTCAATATTAGAGAAGAAGCTATAAAATTTTATGTAGGCATGCCTATTCATCATCAAATGAAACACACTATTATTTTCTAAAGAATCATTTAGATTTTTTGATTCTATTATAATTTTAAAAGCTATCTTATCTTTAACTATAATAAATTTGATAAGTTTTATTGCGTTCTTATTGAGAGTGGTTCTTATTTGAGATTAAATCACATTTTTCTTCAATTTGGGTGGTATAAAATGAAAATAATCATGAAAGCAAATATATCATGCAATACCAAACACTCTCGAGTTTCAATATAGCAATGACTTATGATTTAGGATCACATACAATTAACCAAAAAAAAAAAAACTTTAGATTTTAGGAGTATGCATGACAATTAAGCTTTAGGAGGTATAATACTTGTTGGTCCCCAAAAATGAGTGATATTTTGGAACAACATATGAGCTATCTTGGTCCTACAGGACCAAAATTTCTCTCTTCCCTTCTCAAAATTTATTCTGAGCTTTCAAATTCCTCTTTTTTCAAGCTTTTTCAGTAAAGGGATTAGCAAGTTCAACAATTTCAGAGGCTTCTACAGCTGAGTTTAATCAAAAGAACTAGTTTCCAATACTTGGCCATCTTTAGGATTGGGTTGGCACCTTGGTTCAATCAAAAATGTCCATCGGTAAGCATCTAAGCAAGGATTGAACCATTGAACCATTGAACCTTGAACCATTTTGGTTCGATGGGTTCAGTGGGTTCAGAGGTTCAACATCATCTGCAAGAGCTAGCGTGCTTTGTAAGAGGTTCAAATTTCAACTATTTCAAAGGTTCCATGGCTCCGAGCACTTAACTAGTTTCAAAGGCTTGAATCGTTGAACCTTAAACCATTTTGGTTCATCGGTTCAACGGGTTCAACGACCAATTGGTTCAACATGCTTGGTTCAAAGGTATCAAAGAGACTCAGTGAAATCAAAAGGATGAACCAATGAACTGATTGAACCTTGAACCAAAAGAGTTCAAAGTTTAATGGTTCATGGGTTCAAAGGTTCAAACGTGGCCTCTGTCAAAAAGATAAGAAACAAACAGGTGGTTCAATGGATGGTTCAACCAAGGAGCGGGAAAGTGATTGAACCAGGAAGCGATGGTACAAAAGAGATAGAATAAACTGATGAACCAATGAACCAATGTACTTTCAGTGGGTTCAAAGGTTTAAGGTTCCACATGGTTCAAGCGGCTAACGAGCATTGACAGCCATGCAAACGTCAAATTTAAAGTAAGGGAATATATGTTGAAATTTAGATAAAGCGTAGAACTCAAAGGAAGAACCAAGAAACTGACTGAAAAGATATAATTCCTTTGGGTTTGTGCAAAGGTCGACAGAGAACATTTCCTTCAAACTTTTTGTCTGAGGGAAATTATTAAGAAAAAGAGCCATTAGAATTCTTTCAGAGGTATTTTCTATGGGAAAATGACTAAGGTAGAGCCTGAAGGAATTCCTTCAGACTTTTGTCCTAAGGAAAAGCCTGACTGAAGAGAAAAGCCCATGAAAAAATGCCTGATGGAAAAAGACAAAGTACAGTGAAAGCTGCCACATGTCCATTATAAAGCAGAGTGAAAGCTACCACGTGTCATCTTCTGTAGGACCCCCAAAGGTTTCTAAAGATTCTATAAGTTAAGTGGAATACGTCATGTGTCTTGTTATGACTCAGCAAAATGTGACAAGTGTTTGCATCTGTGTTCCCATTTTGGAGTTGCTCGAGAAAAATGTGTCATGGACCCCATTTTTTATAAGTTTCTAATGAGTTTCATAATAGCAAAACTTGCCACTTGTCAAAGACACAGAAAGGACCCCCCAAAGACTTAAAGGATAAAGAAGCAACATGGACGATTCCAATGGCAAATTCAATTAAAGTGATGGTTCAACCAGAGAGCAAAGAAGCGCTTAAGCAATGAAGAGAGGAGAGAGACCAAAGGATCAGAAATATCTTCGAAAGAGTTATTTATAGTAGGTGAAACAGTGGATCAAGTAGACTTCTGAGTGCACCAAACCAAGGACACAACGTGTTTTTCTTCCATGAGGTAAAGACAAATTGGAAAAGGACCAGATGACCTAGACCTAGGAAAAGGCATATTAGATGAATGGACATGCCATAGTTAAGGTGATGCACTATTCCAGGCATGGTCCCTCTAGGCAGAACTAAAGGTGCATTAAAGGTGTTGACTGTAGCATGGGCTGTCCCATGGGAGAGAGTGCCAAGCCTGGCTTGGTGGCTATATATTGTAATCTCCTTTATTGTTTTAGGGAGATCTTCCCCTTACCAAAAGTGAAACTCTGCCCAAATTGAAAGGCATTACTAAGACTTTGAGCTCATATTGTAGTTCATATTTATTTGATTGAATGAGAAAGCAAGTTACTTACAGACTTTGTGCTGTTATAGCTTGTGCTACTTTAGGAGATTGTTCGTATGTCTATCTTCTGAAATCGTTCTTGTTTATTTGATTTAACAAGCAGAACTAGTGGAGGTGATAAGGAAGGTGTCTTGAAGACAACTACTTCCAGACCTTACACTATCATAGTCATCTTCAGTGTGTGTTTTTATTTTCTGTTTCTATGTAAAATACCTTGAGATGACTTTGTGCCCTCATTGTCTTTCGTATCTCCCTCTAGGACAGTTGAGGTGGAGACTTTGCGCTACATTTTAGGCTGCTGATTACTCTGCACCTTTGGTTACTAGTTACTTACTAGAAAAATTCCTATTGTTTGCAAGAAAAAGAACTTTTGAAAGAAGAGAAGTGCCTTCTATCATTGCACCATGATTTCTACTATTTAGGAAGAAATCTGGCTCTTGGCTGAAAGTTGCTTCTAAAAGAAGAGAAGTACCTTCCCCATCACCCAAGATTTCTTCCTTGTTTATCAACATCATCTCTGAAAAAAGAGAGATGGATGGTTTATCCCACCACTGTGTCTTAATTTTTGCTTATTTATATAGTATATAGCCTCCGCATATCTAATAGGGAACCTCCCCTTGATGAGAGTAGAGATTTGTCTCCAATTGATGTAGTAAAGCTGCACACCTGGATGATCAATCTTTCTATGCTATGGTGATAGGAACTATTTTGGTCACCAGTTAGCTGGCTGACAAAATATGCACCCAACAATACTCACCATAAAATGAAATCTTAGGAGGTTTAAAATGGTTGGCATTCCCCAAAATGTAGTATAAAAATTAACCTTTCTCTAATTAAATATAATATAACATATAAAAACATAAAAATAATGTTTAATTAAATTGGTATGAATATAGTGTAAATAGAAGTATTCTGTCCTTTTTATGTATTGGCATAAATTTATCACCATAATTTGGAATTAAAAATGTGCACACAAAGTTCAAACATGTCTCGCTAAAATATGGATCTAAATAAAATAAGATGTTAGAGTCATACAAATATTTTATTTAAACAAATGCCATCTTAAATATGATCTTCTAGAAAAAATTTATACTTGTTGACTTTTTCTTGTTTGTACTAAATTTGTTTAATGAGACGCTTGACTTTCTATGATCCCTTAAGTCTCCCTAACTTATAATTTTGAGGGAAATAAATTGGGGGTCAACATTAGGGTTATGGTTGCTAGTGTTAATTAACTATCCATGTAATAGTTCTACCCCTTTGATTTGAATATAAATGTCAATAAATAGATATTAAAGAACTAATCATGCCTTAAAAGAGCTATGAAGTGAATATAATGCTAGATATAAAATTAAATATCATTTAGAGTGATTCTTTATTTTTCTATTTGTGTATTTGATTAGTGTTGATTTCTAAATGATTTTAATCACTTGTTTATTTATAGATGATTTAAATTCAAATACTGGTGATATTCACATAGATACCAACATTTAATGGATAGAAATATGGTGAAAAGGGGTTAATGAGGCTATCTAACTAAAGGCAAAGTCAAAATCAAAGTGAATGGATCATACACATATTCATAAAAAAGTGATAATATTAAAAACACTCCAAATATATGGCAATACCATATGGATAGTCCCAATATGAGATGATAAAACTCATAAATAACTCAAAAAGGATTAACTTTGAGTTAATAAATATCCTTTTACAAGTCATGCAAGATGAAAAAATTAATTAATGGCCCTAATTTAGACTAAATCACTTGTTCATAAATAAATATACCAACACTCATAAAATAACATTAATTGAAAGATGATAGACCATTTGTAAGTGTCTACACTCATACAATGGTGACTTTAAGAGATTCTTAGGAGTTACATCCTATAGTTATTTTTAATGGGTTTTTTTTTTACTTATCCTTTTCATAATTATATAATAGTTTATTTTGTAGCATTCCATGTTACTCTTCACTCATTCTTTTCTTTAGGGGAGAGGGGATAGACATAGAGGCAATTGTAATCAACGTTATTAGTATATGTAGTGTAGTTAAATTTTATAATTATTTCACCTATTATTTTTCATTGGAGAATGTATAAGTGAAATATTTTTCTATATCATGAATTTTTAACAAAATTGTCCACTTTATATATTATTTTAAAAAATTAGAAAAATAATATTTAAAAAATAAATAATCGATGAAGTACATTGGTGGGACCATTTTTTAGAGAAATTGGGGTATTTGTCAATCCAAAAATAGATTAAAAAAATTAAAATTTGAGATCTTTAATACAAATCACAACCATGTGATTAATTCGATGAAGATCGAAACAATAAAGTTGTGTGCAAATAGTAGATAATATTTTCTTATAATAATTTTAATCCTGAAATGTCTCTGTGATAGGATGATTTAATGCCACTCACTGAACCACCCGCCCCTCCATCACATTAAAAAAAGAACACAATACAACGTCAATCTTAAATACAATACTATTTTTTATTAGGTGGATTCATTTTACTTTTTCATTATATTTTCCATAAAATATTATCTCCTTATTTTCTTTTTCACATGAAAAATATTTGAATCAAACCTTTTAAATATATGTTAAAATATCTTCCTAAATTTTCTCCTTTCACTTTACACAAAAAATAATTTATAAAATATAATTGATAGAATATTAAAAGTATCACAGTTGTCAATTATCTTGAAAATTTGTCAATTATTTTGAAAATTTGTAACTCTTTTATCAACTATAAAAATAGAGATGGAATGGTGTCTATTTATCCACACATATATTTCCTATTATTTTCTTATTTCATATATTATTTTCTTATTTTATATTTTTATCTTGTATAAATTATTTGCTAATAAATATCTCATGAACCATATCATTATTAATTATCATAAATAACAACAATAAAAATTTAAAAAAATGATACATAAGTCAAACCAATTATATATATGAAACAATATTTTTACGTCCAATATATACTGACCAACTTACATCTTATTTGTCTTGTACTGGCCTACCGCATGTCTTTTTGAAAAAATACTCATAAAAATGTGAGGAAGGTGATATAAGTCAAATCAATTATATATATAAAACAATGTTTTTGTCTTATTAACCTTCCAATAAATACTGACCAACTTGCGTCTTATTTGTCTTGTGCTTGCCTACCACTCTGTCTGTCTTATTTGTTTTTAGTTTGTCTGCCGAATTCTTTTTAAGGTTAGTATTATTTCATAGAAAAGTACCGAAATTTGATCATATTAATTATTTAAAAAATATATTATTAAAATGAATCTATTGATAAAACATATTAATATGAATATTAAAAATAAATTATAAATATTAATCTAGTTTGATTCAGATGCTACCTTTAACATTAAGGCAAGCAACTTCTAAGATCATTTCGAAAGTACCCGAAAAGAATCGGTAACAAAAATTGATTGAAGAGTTCTTAACCAGCAGTGACGTGATATGATCTAACATTCTCCGATGAATAAAACACAGTAATAAAAATGGCGCAGTAAACAGTGGTGAATAATTGATTTACGTCAAGAAACTGACGCGTTTTCCTTACGTCAGCTCTGTAGACAAAAAATCAGACGCGTTTTAGACGGTTTAAGATTTTTATATAAACAGGCTTTGTAGAGTTCTGTTCCCCATTCCACGAGCCTAAAGGAATTCAGCCTCCATTGTTACTGTTGGTTTTTGTGGATTTTGAAAATGGAGGAGCACATCACGAAGAAGGTGATACCACTTCCACCGAAGCGTGGGAAAATTAGACCCATGGCCCCTTGTTTGGAGTTTTCTGCGTTTCGAACGTGAGACTTCTCTTTGCTGGTTGTAAGGTCTCTGTATATTGGGTGTAGTGATTTCATGGGCCGAATAGGCTTGTTCTATAGTTATATAGTGGATACTTGAGAATAAATATGCTAAGAGCTTAAATACTCACGAGCCAAGTTATGATTATGATTATTATGGCGAGGATGGTGGTGGATATCTATATAGTTATGAATGTGATGAAAGTAATTTTAATTGTATATGAGTAAGCGTATGTCAATGTTTTCGGTTTTTTTCTGCTAACAAGTTCACTGTTTTAGAACTTCTGGAGTTAAGGAAATGGGGAAACCCAAGTGTTAGTTAATCTACAAACTCGAGTTAATGGAAGCATGTGAATTTTTTATCCTAATTGATGATGTTGCAAAAAATTCATTTCGACCTAAAAATAAATAAAAAATAATTATGTATGAAAAGAAATCTGGATATATTTTATGAGAATTTTGTATTCAAGTTTAACATTATATTTTTTAATTAAGAAGATTCTTTCTGATAGATATTACATTTAACCAATAATTTAATTAAATGTTTCATTCAATCAATAATTTAATTGGCTGATTTAGGGATCATGTTTTTCTAATTAAATGTTTCATTCAATTAATTAAGTAATTAAATAAATAAAACATTCAAAAAAAATTATAAATTTAATTATAATAATTTAATGTGATTTAAATTCTAATTTACTTTAATTAAATACCTTATTCAACCAATCATTTAATTCAATGATAGAGATACTAAATTAATAAACCCACTATACTATATTTTATATAATTCTTTGAGCACCAATAATGTAAAAATGTGAAGAAGTAACATATGCAAACAAATTATATATAGGGACCACTATTGTGTGGCAAATTCAATGTAAAAAAAATTAAATATAAATATATAAAAATAAAGAAATAAATAGTGTGAAAATATCCTTATATTTTAAGGTTATGTGTATATAAGTTAAATTGTATCTAACTCAATCTAAAAATGATACATTATTATTATATAAATCAATTTATATTTTATTATTGGTATTGGTTTAAAGTGAAAATATTTTTATATGAAATATATAAAATAGATATAAAATATGTATAAGATTATATAAGATAATTTATATTATTATTATACTTCAAATTTAATATAAAAAAATTAAAATTAAAATGTTTTCACATATTTTAAATATAAAATAAATGTAATATAAATATAATTTTTTTTAATTATACAATGAATATAAATTTTTAATATATATTAAAATAAAAAGCTTATAAGAATTTTGATTTGTTTCATATATTTTATTAATAAATTATAATATAAATAATATTTTTAAAATTTATTGTTTTCAAAATAAAAAATTAAAATTTACCAATATTAAAATTTTGACTATTTTAAATTATATTATTGATGATACCTTATTTAAACATTGTCATCTAATTATATTTTTAATATGAATTATATAATAAAAATATTAATGTATGTAGGTGAATAAGTTAAAGTCGTTTGATTGTGTCTAGCCTATCTAGGTTTAAATTTGGATGGTATGTTAGGTTGGTTTTGGTTGATAGAGATATTTGTGGGGTTTATTGTGGTTGTAGTGATGTTCTTAAGGTCTATGGTGGCCATGGTGATGTTTGTAGGGCTATTTATGACTATTGTGATGGTTGTAAGGGGGATTTGGGCCTCCCATTTGTGTCCTAGACTAGTTCATAGCTCTAGTCAAAAGTATTCTATTTTATAGCTTTCAGTTCTTAAAAAGTGTTTACCAATAATTTAAAAAAATTAAAGTATTAGCTTATATTGATTGAAAATGATTAGACATTTATAAATAATTGACTCCACTTAAATCAAGATAATAAAGTCGGTGTCACTACATGCCTACCAACTTAAGTTGAGAAATATAATATGTATATTTAAAATAATAATAAAATGTAATAGACACAAAGAAATGAACATAATATTTCATTTTTTACCTTTATGATTACATCAAGATTCTAAAATGTTTAAGATTTATTTTACTATTTACTTGGAATTTTCCTGTCCCACTTTAAAAATATTTTATTTTACTTAACTATTACTTAACTATTAGTCCTTGCCAAGGCAAGAGATTATAGGTGCCACTTTTCAGTTACTTACTTATCTATCAACCAATCAAAGAGCTTGAAATAAATATTAAAATAATATTATAAATTTTTGAACATACATATTGGCATATTTCTTTGGGCCTTATTTAAGAACGTTCCATAAAAATTAATGCAGTTGTGCAGTGACAATTAAATGAAATAAAATAGATTACAATAATGTATAGACTGATGATGCTAGAAATATATTGATTCATAATAGAAAAATGAATTTGATGTTCAAGTTATATTATACAAATATTATAAAAGATGTTTGCATGTATTTGGATAGTGCTAATTTTTTATTTTACTAATGATTATTATCAATAATAGAGGTAAAAGGCTAGAGTAGTTTCAAAGGGTCCACATCCTTGGGATGTTATCAACATTACATTTGTAATGTCATGATAGTGCAACATGGCATGATCTTCAAAATATAATACAAAGTCTTATCCTATAATAGTCTCTATAACCAAGATATTGTGCAACATGGTGATATCTTAGGGGTACAGAATAGTAGAGATCAAGTTGATTGCATGAAGATCTCCATGACCTTAAGTGTCTAGGATGCTACCAAGTGTCAACATATTGCGGCATTAAGACTTTTTCAAGTGGCTAATCCTCTCTACCCCTAAGTTACCAGGATACTATTGGAGTTGTTGTCAGAATTTGAATAATGAGAGTGCAATGGAGACATGATCACACGAGTTGAAGCAAGTACACACCACATAGATGGTAAAGCAATTTAAAAATAACACAATAAGATAAATTGCACAAGACAAAATAGAGAAAACCAAAATCTGACTAACATGAGATGGCCAAAGTGAGGACTACAAATAGGAGAGTATATAAGTAACTCCTCCACAAAAGGTGGACAAGGCACCACAAGAATAGACTGTAACTCCTCCATGAAAGGTGGCGACAAGGTGCTAAGAATAGAGAAGTAACTTCCATCAAGGGAGTTACTTATTACATTCTTATGACACCTATGACATATCTATGACACACACCTCCACATAAGCTAGCCTATCCCACAAATGTATGAAAACTCCATGTATGCACAATAAATACAATTTCCCTAATTAATAAATAGGAAAAAATAAAAACCTACACTAATACCCCCCATAAGCACAGCTTAGGTGGGCAATGTGGAAATATAAAAATTGGTCCCAGCAACTAGGCCTGATGAGGTACCCATGTACAAATTCAATCTCCCATAAGATAGAGAAAAGGAGAAAACTTGTAAGAAAAAACTCCCCCCCCCAAAAGAGAGACATAAAAGAAAGATGAGGCTAGAAGGCTCCCTTGAAGATGATGCTACTGCAAATGTGGACCGCACCCCAAGAAGAGCTCGTAGATGAATGAACTTGCTCTTGATGAAAGGTTTGGTGAAGATGTTTGCAACCTGCTCTGAAGACTAGCAAAATATTAAGTCAATGACCTGACTATGAATAAGCTCCCGAATGAAATGCATGTGAATCTCTATGTGCTTGGTCCACTTGTGCTGAACTGGATTCTTGTAAATCTGAATGGTACTCTGGTTGTCACAATAAATGATGGTGGGCTGCCTAATAGGAATGCCAAACTCAAAAAGTATCCCCTGAAGCCAAATAGCCTCAGTAGTTACATTAACAGCTTCCCTATACTCTGCCTCTATGGATGATATAGCAATAACATTCTACTTTTTTCTAGACCAACTGATAAGACCAAAACCTAGAGAGAAATTGTAACCAAAAGTGGACTTGTGAGTCTGTGAATTACCAGCCCAGTCTAAATCTGTATATCTAACCAAGTCAACTTCTATGCCAAATATGTAATGAATCCTGTATCTATGTGAACCCTGTATGTAATGCAAGATCCTCTTAGCTGCTTTATAATAATATACGGGCCTGGTGTGAGTTAAGTAGATGAGACTACCAACAAGTTATCGATACCTAGTGGCATCAACTAATGGTGAAGAACAATCAGCCTCAAGCTTGACTCCTAATAGAAAGGGAGTTGGAGATGGCTTGCAATTAGCCATGTGAAACTGAGCCAATAAGTCAAGATCATACTTAGGCTGTGCAAGAGAAATCCCTAAATCTAATTGTGAGATCTCGATGCCAAAGAAGTAGTGCAACAAACCCTAGTATATCATGTCAAATCTATCCTGAAGAGATGCCTTCACTATTGCAATAGCCGATGAAGAACTCCTACTGATCAAAAGGTCATCAACATATAGAGCCAAAATCAAGAGTGAATCATCCTACCATAAAAAGTAGACATTGGGATCAGAATGGCACCTAGTGAAACCTGTTGTGAGAAGGAAGGAATCCATGTTGGCATACCAAGCCTGAAGGGCTTGTTTGAGGCCATAGATAGATTTCCTAAGTCTGCATACTAAGGAAGAATCCTGAACAAATCCTGGTGGCTACTCTATGTAGATCTCTTCATCTAAGTCTCTGCAAAAAAAGGCACTCTTCACATCCATCTGATGCACATCCAAACCATGTGCTACGGCAATATCCAAGGTGAGTCAGATAGAGGTCATCTTTGCAATGGGTGCAAAGGTCTCTGAGTAGTCAATGCTTGCCACCTGTGAGAAACCCTTGGCGACTAATCGCGCCTTGTACTTATCAACTGACCCATCTACTACAAACTTGGTCTGATATATCCACCTACATCAAACCATATTTCTTCCCTTAGGAAGTGAAATCAAATCCCAAGTGTGATTTTTGATTAGGAAGAATATTCTTCCTCCATAGAATTATCCCACTCAGGTACCCCCGATGCCTCTCAAAAGGTCTGTGGATCTAAAACTAAAGCAAAGAAGGCATGTGGATCTCTCTAAAAATCCCCCTAGTATGTATGTCATCTGCAGCATCTCCTGCCCAAGTGCCAGCACTCTCAAGTGTCTGTCTGACCCAAAATGGCCTAGAAGTGGGCGAGTCAAGTGCTAACTCCTCATCCTCTGACTGACTAGAGGTGGATGACTCTGCATCACTATCCTCATTGTCTGAACTCGAAGAAGAAGAATTCTCTAGCTCAAGAACCTGTTGTGGCTGATCTAAATCTAATGAGGAATCATCATGAAGAAGTAGATCTGATGAGGGAGAAGAAGTGTCAAGTGTTGAGTCTCTAGGACTGTCCTGAAAATGGGCACTTCTCTTGATGAAAAACTCATGAGTGACTGGATATAGAAGGGTATATCCCTTAATACCATCCAGATATCCTACAAAGATGCAAGGCTTAGACTGACATTCCATAGCTTTACATTTCTTCTTCAGAATGCGAAACATGGCTAGGGATCCAAAAACCCTAAGGTTCTCAACATCAGGTTTCCTTTTATGCCAAGATTCAAAGGGTGTTATCCCTTTCAAAGCTTTGTGAGGAACCTTGCTTTGAATGTAGCAAGCACAATTGATGGCTTCGGCCCAGTACTATGGTGCTAAGGATTTGGAGTGAATCATATAGCTACCCATCTCTTTCAAGAACCTATTCTTGCATTCTGCAACCCCATTCTGTGAAGGACTATAAGTGACTATGCACTGCAAACCAATCCCCTTTGTGGTGTAAAACTGCTCAAACCTGATGCTGACATACTCCCCTCCATTATCAATTTGAATAACCTTGATGGATTTCTCACATTATTTCTCAACAAGAGCCTTGAAGTCTAGAAAATTTTCAAACACTTTAGACTTTTGTTTGAGAAAATATATCCAAGTGTACCTAGAGAAATCATCAATGAAAGTGAAGATGTACTTGGCCCTTGTGAAAGATGGTTTGGGAAAGGGTCCCGATACATCACTATGGACTAACTCCAAAGTTTGTGAACCCCTCTAAGCTTTGCCTTTGTCAAATTTTTCTTTGGGATGCTTCCCAAGGGAACACCCCTCACAAAGTCCTTTTGAGAATTGGACACGAGGCAAGCCAATGACCATGTCATTTTTGCAAAGTTTCTCAAGGTAGTGGTAGTTAAGGTGGCCAAACCACTCATACCATAATTTGCTGACTCCATCTGAATGAGTCAGCAATGTTGTTGGAGAAGAATCTGATGCAAAATGTGAGAAGGTGTATAACCTAGCTTTGCAATCTACCCTACCCACTACCACTATAGTATCACTATGTAACTCTCTGATAGCCACTGAATCTGGTGAAAACTCAACTCTCATGCCCTGACCAATGTGAGTGATTTGATACATTGATAGGAGATTGGTTGAAAGAGAAGGAACACTTAGAACATTATTGAATGTTCCTTCTTCCATTTTAACTGAGCCTCTCCCTATAATAGAAATTGAAGTGTCATCACCCAAACTAATTGAAGTCATGCTACAAGGCTCTAAAGATGAAAACTCAACTAGTGAAGAGCCCATGTGGTGAGAAGCACCCGAGTCGATGACCCATGAAGATGTAGAAGTTGTTGTAGCTACAAGGGCCTTGACCTTTTCTTTCTCCTTACCCTTGCCTTTTGCCTTAGTAGAATCTTGGGTCGATGAATTCTGCTTGATGGACTCAGGAACACCTATGTTGTTCTTCTCTAAAAGATGAGTTAGGTGATCTATTTGTTTCTTCATGCATTTGTGTTCATCATGCCCTATTTTTTTTATAATAGGCACACTTAACATTCTCTTTCTTAGGTTTAGCATTGGAAGAGGAAGTCTCAGTGTTGTTTTTGGTAGAATTGGTGTTTTCTTTCTTCGTCTCCTGGTCTTTGTTATTTTTCTTCTTCTCCTTTGTTGAAGTCTTATTCTTACCATTTCTAGCTATCAAAGCCTTGGGTTGAGTAGACTTCATTGTGACCATTTGAATTAGCTTATCTTGCTCCCTAGTCAAGTCGACAATGAATGAATCCAAAGAAGGAATTTTCCATGTAGTGCCAAGGGCACTTTTTGTGGCATGGAAAGTGGAGACAAAGACTAAATAGCTTGGACCTAACTTGGCGAGAATAGAAAGTATGAGTTGATCATCTTTCTTCTCTATCCCGCATTCTTTTAATTGCAATATAAGGGCCTTAAACATAGTGAATAAGTCTTATAGGGTGTCAAATTTGCTAGGACTTAGACTTATGAGTTCATTTTCGAGCTCATGACCTCTCATTTCATCAAGCTTCCCAAATAAATTTTCTAAGGTGTCCCATATGTCATTGGGAGTCTGGGAAGATTCTAGATAGAAGAGAAGTTTTGGAGACATAGACAAGTTCAGTAATCCATAGGCTTCATCACTACTTTTGTACCACTTGATCTTTTTAACATCAGTGTTGGGTTCTACTTCAGTAGCCATGGTGATCCTATACAACCCTTTGCTTCTAAGAATGATTGACATTTTAACTCTCCATTCATGATAGTTGAAGGGTTTTAGGGGTTTAAGTTTAAAATAATCCATTTTTAGCAGAATTTAGGTGAAGTTGTGCTGATTGCAAGTTGTGAATTTATGCAGAAAAGAGAATGAAAGCAAATATTTTGAAAGTTGTGAAAAGCAATCACACCCCCCTAAAATATTGAACCCCCCCTTGAAAATATGCAAGTGCACACTCAAAAGACATTAGACTAAGCTGAGAATGCATCTTAGAGCAATCAGTGCAAGACTAAAGCAAACAGGATGTTGGACTCAGTCAAAAATCTGTCCTGAGAGACTCAATTTTTTTGGCACTTTATAAACTAGTGATTTTTGACAAATAACAAGCCTACACTATGGAGAATTGAATTAAAAACACTTTTGTAAAAAATGGCACCCAAATCTGAGCTACTGTTTGCAAGATATTAAAGGTTCACTTTTCCCGTAAACTAGTGTTTTTGCAAAAAAAAGCACTAAAACATTAAAAAAATGCCTATTTTGAGAGAGAAAGTGGCCTTCCATCCACTCATTGGATTCGGCAAGGAACGAGGAATCCAAAGGAGGTTTGTGTGAGGGGTAATTGGCCTCCCACCAACTTGGGCCTCACCCTTCGTCTTCGACAGGCAAAGATACAAGTTTTAAATGAAAACCCACAAATTACAAAAATGTCTATAAAACTGAATATTCAGTCAAATTGACTGATTTTTATTTTAACAAGTCAATTTTAACTAAAAATATTAAAGCAAAGACAGAATTGAAGGATGCCACGTGTCTAAGAGGCGCCACATGGGACACCAAGCAAGGGGTGCCAAAAACAAACAGTGCAAAATTTCAACTCAGAAAAGACAAAAAAATAAATGTGCAGACCTGCTAGATGCTGTACGGCCTACTTGGCACCTTGCTGGGCAGAGAAAAGACTATGGCGTGGACCAGAAGAAGGCGTTGAGTGTTGAAGTTGGCACAAACTTGCAGACTTGTCCGCCATACGGCCTACAGACTTGTGCTGAAGGAAGAACCTGCACTTGAAGCTTGGCGTGGCAGAAGTGAAGGCCAGAAGTAGGTTGGTGCAATCCAGAAGCTTGGCGTGGCTGTTCAAAAGCACTGCACTTGGACTGATGTAGAAAGTATGCTCTACCAGATGAGTTTTACTCCTCCCTCTGTTGCTCCACACAACAATGGCACCCAAGAACAGAAATAACATCTGAAGTGAAGATAGCCAAGACACCCAAAGGCCAAGGATCCCAAGGAAAATAACTAGAAATGATAGATTTTTTTTATTTTAGATCAGATCTAGAAATTAAAAAAAATAAAGAGAACTCCACTCCTCTTGATTTCAAAATGAACTAAAAGCATAACCAGACACACGATTACCATTCTTGCTCTGATACCATATCAGAGTAGTTGCTAGAATCCAAATAATGTGAGTGCAATGGAACGTGATCACACAAGTTGAAGCAAGTGCACAACACATAGATGCTAAAGCAATTTGAAAATAACACAATAAGATAAATTACACAAGACAAAATAGAGAAAACCAAAATCTGATTAAAATGAGATGGCCAAAGTGAGGACTACAAATAGGAGAGTATATAACTCCTCCACAAAAGGTGGACAAGGCACCCCAAGAATAGACTGTAACTCCTCTATGAAAGGTGGTGACAAGGTGCTAAGAATAGAGAAGTAACTCGCATCAAGGGAGTTACTTATGACATTCTTATGACACCTATGACATATTTATGACACACACCTCCACATAAGCTATCCTATCCCACAAATGTAGGAAAAATCCATGTATGCACAAGAAATTCAATTTCCCTAATTAATAAATTGGGAAAAATAAAAACCTACACTAATAGATACTACCATGTGGAAGCATCTAAGGGATCTAGGGATTCTTGTAAGTGCCCAGTCCACTCCTAGCTCTAGGGTGATGGGGGTGCTATGACATGGAAACACTTTGGGGCTATGGGACTTTGGTGAGTGCCCAGTCCTTTCGAGCCCATTTATGCCTAAGATGCTTTGACATGGCTATATCTCAGGGTTTTGAGACTTTGACGAGTGCCTAGTCCCCTCTATCCCATAAGTGTTTGGGATGTTACCATATGGTAGCATCTTAGGGATCTAATATGTTTTTGAATGTTTGGTTCCCTTCATGTTCCTAATTACTTGGGATGTTTCCACATGGAATAATCTTATAGTTATGGGGATTCCATAAGTGTTTATTTCCCTCTAGGCTTTGTGTTTCCAAGTTGTTGTCACATGTAAGTATCTCAAGGATTCAAGACCTTTGTGAGTACCCAGTCTCCTATAGGCTCCTAAGTGATTAATATATTTAAAAATGGAAGAATATCAAGGATTCAGAGACTTCAACGTGTGTCACATACCCTCTAGGCCCCTGTTGGGAGAAAAAAATGGATATGTAAATTTGCAAAGGATATTCTTTGGATATTCATGCATTGTGTATGAAATTATCGATTATGTTATTTTGTCCTATCCTCCATGACTTGTAAAAGGATAGAAGATGAATAATATTCTCTTTTTGGCACCAATGTAAGAGAAGAATGTGAATAGTCATGAACTACAAATGACTATAAATATGTATTCTTGTATGAAGAAGATGATTAACCTTTGTTGAGATCAATATAAACTTTCTAGTTATGATTACCTGTTGTATTTCTTATGTTATTCCTTTTATGTGTTAATATGTTTAATGTTTTGGCTAATATTATTTAAATAAATTTGAATGCTCTGTAAACCCTAAGAAAACTCTAGTTAATCTTAATTTTTATCTATCACATGGTAATTTTTCTCTAAAATGCCTCTAATAAATATAAATTCTATGCACTATCCTATGTAGTATAATAAAACTTATCTATCCTCATCCTTAAAATGTTTTATTATATCAATAACCCCTGCTAACAATGGTATAGTGGGCATGGAAACACTCATTCTAGAGGAAACTATGCTCAGATGGTTATCCAGGTAATGAAACATTGAAACATGGTTAGAATAGAAAGTATGGAACTTTGTAGAAGAAGAATATAAAATGACTAGTCTTACCAAAAGTGAAATTATTTAGGATCATATCTACAAATAAATATATGAAAATTCTTGGTGAAAGCTACCTAAATTATTGACCAAATGGTTGAAAATATTGGAATAATACTGCATCAATCCCATAATGAAAGAAACAATCACTTGAAATGAAGAGAAAATAGACCAGTTATTGAAATTGGAAACTGATTGGATGAGAGTGATAGATTATTGGGTCACCACCACCAAAGATAAATACATCACTAAATTTTCAATACAATGATATATAAAATTTGACGCTGTGCAGGACCACTTTTTCCAAGTAATTAGAAGAATTTTTTTGTAGTGACTACCTCTCTTATTAAAGATGTTGGTTGTGGATAAGGCCATGGTACCTATTCCAGCCAATATGGAGTATTTGCTTCAGGTATATGGGGATGTGTGCACATGATGGTGAATTATGGATATATGAGTAAGTAAAACTTGAACCTAACGCTAGAATGGAGATGCGAAGGAAGAAGATTCAGAAGAAAAGTTTAGATTTAGAACATGAATTGTGACAACAAAATAGATGGAATTACTATAAGAATACCCAAATGGATATGA
Organism: Torreya grandis; assembly: GCA_037957365.1. NCBI lineage: Eukaryota > Viridiplantae > Streptophyta > Pinopsida > Cupressales > Taxaceae > Torreya > Torreya grandis. The sequence continues at coordinate 1,289,675 of JARHVA010004937.1, forward strand.
GAAGAGGTAAGAGTAGTAGTATACTAGATGATAAATAAGTGAAAATATGTTATGAGCGAAAGGATGATGGATGTTTCTAGATAGAAAAAGAGGATGAAGAATGAGATGAAGATGAGATGTGTGAAGAGGAATATGAGAGTAGTTTAAGAGTAGAATAGATAGATGATAGAAGTAGTGTGAAACTAAAGGAAAGGGTATTATTAGAAGAAAATAATTATACAAAAAAATAGAGAAAATTCATAGGTTAATCATAGCTTCAAGCATAGTAGAAGAATAAGTCACTACAAAGATCTATTCACCAGAAGAGTACGCATCCTTACAACCCAATCTTTTAAATTCTAATAGAAATTTTTAGCCAGGTGAGTAGGAGGATAATATCTAAGAAAGACCATTTTCAAATCACATGAATCACTACGATTCAAAAATTCATAAAAAAATAATTATGAAGTCTTTGGAAGATATAGGATTAGTTAAAATAGATAAACAACAAGAATCATATACAAGTAAAGTGTGCATGATAATTATTCTAGTGCGTAGAGTAGTACATAGTCAAGATTACTCAGAATGTCGACACCTCTGATAATAGATGTGTAGAAGACTCCATCTACAATAGTCATATGATGAGTCATCTAGGAGGATTCCTAAACTTATCCATCTATGATGGGTCCATGGATCCTAAATAGTACTTGCTAACTTGAAAAATAAAATGGAAAGCTAAGGGCATCACTGACGAAACGTTTTAAAAGTGTGAATTAGTAGGGGCCCTAGCTAGGAGATCCCTACATACCTTCAGGAAGCAAGTCTAAAATATGTTTAGGATTGGCTCGTCACAAAATTAAAGATTAAGAAATGCACTAGTTAAACTATACTAGACCTAAAGGAGATAAGGCAAAAATATAGAGAATTAGTCTATGAGTATGATCATAGATTCTCTAATGTGATAAATAAAGTAGAATTTGCCTTAACGGATAAAGACAAAGTAACATGGTTTGTTGAAGGACTATGAAATAAGATCTAATTTACCACTACACAAACTCAATATGATATAGAATCATATGCTAGAGCTATTACACTACACATAGAATAGATTGAAGATTATGGATAAGCCTATGTTGATAATTCCAAAATTGAAAACACACTACAAGATTTTATGAAAATAATGGAGCAACACCATAAGGTAGATAAGCCTAATTTGAACCTATGGTATACATAATGCAAAAAATAAGAACACAATCTAAATGATTGTCCAAAAGTCAAGACAAAATTTTATGAACTCTACCAAGTAGTAGAGCATGCCACAACACAATGCCACCTTCTATAGAAATATATCAAAAATCCATAGAATCTATATTGTAATTTATACAAGTCACTTAACCATGATGAGAAGAATTGTAGGGCTTTATAGGAGCTTAAAGAAGGCAACTCCAAAAATGTATTCACCATTGAAGCACATCAAATATCCTTAATGAAGCAAAAAATCCCAGGCTTTGAGGTTGATAAAGGTTGTACGACCCAAACAGGTCCATAATGGATTTTGAGCTCATCAAAGTATCAACTTCACAGTTTGGCTAGATGGACCCCTCATTCATTGAGTTGGACATTTCCATATACTAAATTCTAGTATGCATTACCTTGGAACTCATATATAATGTATCAACAAAAAAAACTTTGACCACACCAATTTTGTAATAATAATTTAGAATTGGAGAAAATAGTCAATAACAATAATAGTGGAATACTGTACAATAATAAGGAGCATATCGATGTGCATATCAGGCTAATAGAGGAGGATTTCATGGTGGTTATAGAGGAGGATACCAAGGAGGTAGAATAAATAACTACTACTAGACTCCCCTGTAATACTACTTATGTGGAGAATATAATCATATCCAATAAAATTGCCTAATGAACTTGTAAATACAATTATATTATACATATTATAGAATCTCTGATCATCATGACATAGAAGATTTCCCTGTTCTAAAGGATCCAAAAAAGGATAAATCTCTCTAAAATATGAATATGGTAAGTGCAGAGCCTAAAGAAAATGCATTTTTGAATGTTGTTATGCAACAACAATACTCAAAACAAGGGATGCCTCTATTTGAGATGCCTCAGGATCATGGCATTGGAAAAGTTAAATATGATAACTATCTAGACCGAACCATAGATAAGACCCTAATGCATGAATTTGCACAAATGTTGAAAAACCTTCAACATCAGGATATTCCTGATGGTAATGCTACTATAATATATGCACAAATATATTGCCAAAGCATGTGAATTATGTGCCAAAACAAAGTTGTCACTATGCTTATAGATCTCTTGAAACTTTTGAGTAATCTACATAATGAATATATATCACAAAAGATCACAAATATATTGCATAATATTTTGGGGTGTGTGTAGTGTGGATATCAAAAGACATAAAAACTGGTTTGGTATGTCAAAATTAAGAATCCCTAGGATGTTGATGCATGGATCGATATTGATGTTTCTATTTATGAGATATCAAATGTTGTTTTTGATTTTGGTGGCATAGTTAATATGATTCCTCAGTTTATATGGGAAGTTATTGGATGACTGGCTCTAAGCTACAACCTAATAAACTTAAGCTTAGTTGATTATGGAAAAGTTAATCCAATTTGTAGACTAGAAGATGTCGAGATCAAAGTCCTTGACTTATCTCTACAAGGTGACTTTGAAGTCATCTAAATGAAGACCACAACAACACAGTACCCTGTGTTGATAGGTAAAAAGCAGGCATATGATGGTCAAATGACTATTAATATAATTCGAAATCATCTTGAGGCACATCAAGGTGATAAATTTGTTATCATTCCTCTCAATAGGAACCACAAGCCTTACATAATTCTAACTGAACTAGAATCCCCATATGCTCCACAAGAAACTAGTTGGATGAAGGTGAATTCTAAGGAAAATCCAAAAATTGTACGCATATTTGAATTCAAATTCCTCTACCATCATACCAAACCTCAAGTACATTCCCTACTCACTTAGAAATTCAAGACATCAGAATATTAGAGGGCCAAACTAGTAATTACATAGTCAGTGATAAATCAATTTGTCATTGAAAAATACCCCTCTATATCTGTAAAATATCCTACTTAGTCTAAAGTTGATTTATTTTATCAAGCTAATGACCATATGAAAGACTACATAGAGATGACAAGGGAAGGCACTTTGCCATGGGAAGCAGGTTCATCTATAAATGATGACTCAAATACACACCTCCTCAATTGGGCACAAGATGACCATGAACTTTGACTAATGCAAATGGTCTTATGCATGAACGATAACTTCCTATATACTATACAATAGAGGACCTTAATAATTTCATTTTTTTCTTACAAGTCCATATTCTAAAAATTAATCAGCAGGTTAGTAATTTAAATTATGCTCTAAAGGGTGTTGTCATGACATGGTGGGTAACTCATTGAGATAACCAGATGGAATGGGATGATGTTTTTAAGCTCATGATCTGTAGATTTTAATTTTCACCATTTATCCACACTAATTGGCCATTATTTCAAGAAGATGAGTGTCTGTAAATTCATATACATAAATGTATTGAAGTTTTAAATGAAGAACATGTGGCACCAAAATATTGGGTTCACATATTCCAACATACAATTATTCCATTACTATTAGCCTGGTACATGCACCAAGAACACATAAGGGACACCAAAAATTGGGCATAAGTGAAAAATGATTTTGTACAGACCTTTTTTTTTGAATATGAGAATCCTTTGGTCCACAATGCACTATAGAAACTCAAGTATTTTTTATTCCATGGGTGTGTATAAGACTTTAGCACCACAATAAAATCTACTACATATAAGAATACAGCCTTTGATCTTAACTCAGCACTACAAAGGTACAAGGATTCTAAGAATGAAGAACAATATCTAATGCAACCATGTCACCATATCCAAGATGACTCTAACAAAATTAAAGATTTTAATTATAATGATGATGTATATCTGAAGAATTTATTCAATCTAAAGTGACCTATTGAACCACTCAAGGACACTAGTGAAACACCAACGAATAAAGAAAAGGTGAGTAGCATCTAAATTCTTAAAAAATAAGGTCAATAGAGGATACAGGAATTTGTTGATGAATAAAAATGTAATATTTATTAGTAGCTTATTAAGAAGAATGTCACTAACATTGAAATAGAGGAGGTTCTAAAACTGGAAAGCATAGGTGACTATTGAACAAAAACTAAAATTTCAGAAGCTCTATAACTTCTAAGGGATTACCAAGATGTTTTGCCCACCAAATTATCAACATTTCAAGGAGTTAACGCATCTCTTGGTGAGATACACATTGAATTAAATGATTCTGCATAATCGATCAAGAAATGGCCATATAAGCTCAACCCGAATATGAAGCTAAAAGTAAAGGTTGAATTAGATACATGCAAGATGCAAGGATAATCTATCTAGTAAAAAAAGCTAATTGGGTAAGTACCATGGTAGTTAAGCCTGAGAAAAAAGGAGAAATGCATTTTTGTGGGGATTATCATATTTTGAATGATGCCTATGTAAATGATCCATTTCTAATACCATTCATAGACAAAGTTTTGGAGTTTATCGCAAGACATGAATTTTATTCCTTCACAGATGGTTTTAGTGGATATCATCAGATCTTGATCACAAAAGAAGATCAAGACAAAATAACTTTTGTAATAGAATGAGGTTTTTTTTCATATAAGGTCATGCTTTTTGGCCTTAAGAATGCACATGTGGTGTTCTTTCATGTAGTGGTTACAACATTCAAGGATTTTATCCATGATTTCATACAAGTTTATCTAGATGATTGGACAATGTTGTCCTTATTCAAAGAACACTTTTTTGAGTTACATCTAATGTTGGAATGATGATAAGTTCTACATATCACTTTGAATTTGAATAAATGTTTATTTTTCACACTTTTTGGTGTTTTGCTTGGACATGTAGTATGGAGTGAAGGTATTCTAATAGATCAGGCTAAAATGATAGTAATATTGAGTATGTCTCCCCCTATTAGTGGCACCAAAGTGTGCTCTTTTTAGGGTCATACAGTATACTATCATAATTTCATAAAAGGGTACATAACTATTTCATATCCATTGGAATCTTTATTGTGCAAGAATGTGAAGTTTGTCTTGACTTTAGAATGTCAAGAAAATTTCATCAATCTAATGTAGATATTAGTTATTTTGCCTATACTTGCTTTTCCATCCTAAACTAAGCCTTTTCACATACTTGTGGATGCTTCTAGAATCTAAGTTGGTGATGTAATTCCACAACCTGGAAATGGTGTACTAGACCATCCTATTCATTTTTATAGCAGGAAACTATATGATGTAGAGAAAAACTATACAACCAAAGAATGAGAAGTACTAGCCATTATGCTTGTGCTTCAGAAATTCTAGCACTATCTACTTGTGACACTATATGAGGTCCTCACTGATCATCAAGCCCTAAAATATTTTATCAACAAGTTGATGCTGGGAGGACATATCTTTCAATGTTTAATGTTATTCCAAGATTTTCAATTCTACAAGCTAGGAAAAGAGAATGTAGGACCAGACCATCTCAACCATATCCCAAACAAGGAAGAGCTAGAATAATTACAAGAAGACTCTTTTGATACCTATATTTTCTAAGTCTCTGTGATTCTTAAATTTTTTGAATTCATTTCCAACTTCCTTGAGCAAGGAATATTCCCTATACAATTTCAAGAATGGGATAAAAAGTAGTTTATGACTAGAGAACTTCCATATATCATCATTAAAGGGTTTCTATAGCACTTGGGAAAGGATGAAGTCCTAAAAAGGGTTGTTCTAGAACATGAAAAAATTAAACTCTTATAGGTATATCATCAAGGATTTATAGGAGGGCATTTTGTAGGAGAAACCATAGCTAGGAAGTTATTATGAAGTAGACTATGGTGGCCAAATTTATTCTAGGATGAACACAAAATTACATAGCACTATGATATTTGTTAATGCATGGGTAAATCATTGTAGAAAGATGAGATGCATTTACAACCTCTGTTAGCTAAGTAAATTTTTGAATAATGGGGCATTGATTTTATTAGACTAATCAATCCAAAAAGTAATCATAGTAAATCAAGGAACATCATTACTATGACTAACTATTTTAGTAAGTGGGTTGAATTTGTTGCAACCCCTAACTATGGTGCAAAGGATGCAATGAATTTTTTATATGAAAATATCATTACAAGATTTAGATGTCGTATAAAATTATTTAAAAATAGAGGAACACACATTGTAAATAATACCATCAAGGCTTTGGCTGAATAATTTATGATCTCTCATTACAAAATCACTATGTATCATCCCCAACTTAATGGCCAAGCTTAAGCATCCAATAAAGTACTAGGTAATATGCTAATAAAAATTTGTGATGTTAAGAAGGATGACTAGGAAGATCACATTGTTGTGATCTTGTGGGCATATCACACACATTATAAAAGGGATACAAGATTTATACCATTATAATTAGTGTATGACCTGGAAGTAGTCATGTTGATGTAATATTTAGTACCCATCTTGTGCATTGCCAAGGTCATGAAACTCAGAGATTGTGAGTCTCTTACTAATTAACTCTTGGAACTAAATCAAATTGATGACTTTAGATGTAGAGCAGCCTAGATGTAGGAAGTGCACAAGTAGATTCAAAAAGCATGGCATGATATAAATTTGTGCCAAAAATAATTTCATAAGGATCAACTAGTTTTATTGTATGACAGTTGATTCAGAACATTCTTGGGCAAGCTATAGATATGATGGAAAGTGCCCTACATTATAGATGACCTAACATAGTAAAGAACTATGGTTTTAAGAGATCTTTATGGAACTATGTTACTAGGGTAGGTAAATGGTTTTATGCTTAAGCCCTATGGCCAATAGTCAATTGATCTCATTCTACAATTTAAGTGGGTGCTGAGTAGTACTATGTAGCTTAGGATTTCTTTATTTTTAATGATTTATGTGTGTGTTTATATTCTATGTTTATTTGTTTGTAGATGATCTCAACAAAAATATTTGTGAATTTAAAAGACCAAGAATCACTTATCCCAAATGTGTGTAGGAGGATCTATATGTACCACTGAAAAAGTAAAAAAGGAGCGACTAAAAAAATATTAAGTCCAAAAAAGATGTTGAAATATCCCATCAGCGAGATATCCATTGGATAGAAATTAATCATATGAGGTCAATTCATGATTCAAGGGTTTATTGATGTGATCCTTAATAAATTAGTGGCTCATCAACATCAGTTACTTGTACCCTTTATACAAACACCAAGTATCATAACAACATAACAACACACATACGCCAATGACTAACTACTTTAATGGCTAGATTGGATATAGATTTGCCACATGTACCATTGAATTCAAGATGAGAAATAGATAAAAATATCCTAGATGTAGAAGTTAAGAGGTGTCAAATCTATAAAATCCAAGTTTGAATAGCAAGTCAGTGTTTCATCCTTGAGCATATTTTTCACAAGATGCAACTATAAAGAGTTGATTCATTTTCTTTACATAGAGTATACATAGAATTCTAATTTCACCATCTTACGTAGCCATGGATACTTAATAGCTAATCAAGGTTATTACAAGTTCACAAAAAGAATATATAAGCATCGACATGGAGCTTCAATAAACTAAGTACAATGACCAAGAGCTATTTGAGTACCTTCACAAGTTGAGTAGAAGTTCTTTTGCCCAGACCCTATTGATAACTAACAACAACTTTATCTCACATATTTCCACCTATTATAGAACATAGACATTGGTCACCTATTAATATTACCCACATTTGGTGACCTAGGAGAGATTGTTCAAGTATTTCTTGGGTGATACAATGAGGGCACAATCTATTTGGGTCTAGATGAGACTATAGTAATTAACACACAAGCCATGGCCCAAGATTTGGGTATGTCTACATGAGGAAACTTGTTGCTTCCCTATAGGAAAAAAATGCCTACCATCTTGTAATAAGTTTAGGATCTATATGTGTGGGCCAACTGAGGGATTCCTATTGATGAAATTCCAGAAAAACTAGTACATATTCTCATTCAGTGCATCACCAAAATATTTTGGTAGATAACCAAGTCTAACAAGAAAATACCTAAGAAATTTATGGACTTCACCCACTAGATGATCCATCGAAATGAAAAGTTCAATTAGCCCAAGTACTTTATGTAGGAGTTACTTGAAAACATTGAGAAGTGTCACATATCTCCCAGGAAGATGTTTCAATACCAATTCCTCATTTTCCTGCTCTGCTTCATGTAGTGAAGTTATCAAAGGCTGAAGTGCATCTAGATATAAAATACTACCTAGTACAATAATTCCATATTCTTGTTTGGATGTAGGACCATAGAGCTCTCACACATGAGGGAAAGTTCAAATTTTGGTGGGAAGAGTGCTTCAACCTCATTGTCACATACCCTCGAGTGTCACTTGATTTATTATAATACCTAGGTTAGTATGTTATAGTCACCTTGTTACCTAAAGGAGTCTTTATTACAATCCATGAGCTATCACACTCATCATTAAAGTCACTCCCCTTATTTTTCATAATGGATATGGAATAGGCTAAGGTGGCCTACAAAAAAGAATATGCAACTAGTCATGTGACTCCTTTACAATCTATAACACTTGGCACATATATTTCTTTTGTGTAATAACTAGAGACAACATCTATCCCACCACAGTAGAAGAGGTGTTAGGTTGTGGAGCTAAAAGCTTCAATGTATGCAGACATGGAGGAGGTTGCTGAGTGTCACAGACACTGGCGTCGGTCAGGCCAACCAACATCGATCAGGGGTGAACAGAAGGAAAACTGACATCAGCAGGAGTCGACCAACGTCCGTCATCTCTAGGCAGATAGGGACCGATGTCGGTCACCTGTGCAGTTCCAGAACTACTCGTTGCATGAACAATTAGTTTGTTGAATCGATTGTTTGCATGTAAAGGCTATTTTGAGTCTTGAGTTGTGTGTTTAATTATTGTAAATTAGAAGTCTAAGTTATTGTTTAGTATGGGATCTATTTATAGACCCATTGGCATGTATTGTAAGAAGATCAAAATAGAGGAATGCAAGGTAGATCCTTCCAATTGTAAGATCATTTGAATTGGAGGTTGTTTCAAGTTTATGGTAGATCTACATGTGTAAGTAAGATCATTTGAGTTGCAGGTTGTTGCAAGTTCATGGGAGATCTACTTGAAGTACTTTGAGTACTTGTGTACTGGTAGTGTTATTACTGACTGGTTGGAGGTGAACACCAACTCTATGTTTGAGTTGTGTGTTGGGACCATTTCTGGTAGGAGAGTGAACTCTTGATTGAGAATTACTGGGAGCCCTTGAGGTGTGGAAAGCCTCACAGAGGTGTGAGAAGAAGTGGCATCTTCTCTATTGTATTTTCTTTCTAGATGAGTATTAATACAAGATTGTGTATTGTCTCTCATATTCTATGCTATTTGTGAATTCTAGTTACTTGTTCATTCTGGTATAATTTCGTGTTTAGTTGCTTATACAAGGTAATCATATTGTGCTCTTATTGAGGAGCAAGATCCTGACAAGTTGGAATCAGAGTTGTTTGTGTTCTCTATTCCCCTATCAATTGGTATTAGAGCTTTAGGTTGGGTTACTAATAGGTTGTATCAGATCTGGTTAGTGTTTGTTGATTACAAGTCACTCACAGGGGTTTCTGTTTGAGTGGGAGTATAGCAATGGCAGAAGAAAGTAAGCTACGATGGAGAAGTTTAATGGAAAGAACTATCAATTATGGAGGATGCAGATAGAAGATTATCTGTATCAAAAAGATTTGTACTTACCATTGGGTGAGGTTGCATGCAAGCCCACAGATATGAAGGATGAAGAATGGAATGTTCTTGATCGAAAGGCTCTGGGATCTATAAGGTTGAGTCTTGCATCGTCTATGATTTCCAACTTATCACAAGCTAAGACAATGGTAGAGGTGATGGAATCTTTGACAAATTTATATGAAAAACCCTCAGTTTGAATAAGGTATTTCTTATGAAGCAATTATTTAATTTTCAAATGTTGGAAGGTGGATCTGTTCATAGTCATCTTAGTGATTTCCATGGTTTGGTAAACCAGTTAAATTTAGTCAATATTATTTTTGATGATGAAATTAAGGCTCTCTTAATCTTGTGCTCATTACCTGAAAGTTGGGAGAGTTTGGTAATGGCAGTTAGTAATACTACGTCTGCTTCAAAAATCTTAAAAGTGGATGATGTTGTGGGTGTAATCTTGAATGAAGAAATTTGTAGGAAAAGCATAGGTGAATCATCAAGGAATGCTTTGAGTGTTGAAAGCAAGTGAAGGCAAAGAGAGAAGATCGAGCATGGGAGATCAAGGTCAAAGATAGGCAGGAGATCCAAGTCCAGGTATGGTAGAATAACCTGCTGGAAATGTGGAAAGCAAGGGCACATAAAGAGAGATTGTTGGTTGGGTGAAGATCAGCATGAAGGACATGAAGAAGTAGATGTTGTAAATTATGTTGCATAGGATGCTCTGGTATGTTCCTTAGATAAAGTATAATCTTGGGTTTGAGATTCTGGTGCCTCTTTCCATGCATCCCCAAATAGGGAATTTTTTCATGAATATGTCTAGGGAGACTTTGGAGAAATTTATTTAGGGGATGGTAAGCCTTGTCAAATGGTTGGCAAAGGGAAAGTGAAGCTAAAATTCAAGATGGGCAACACATGGGTGTTGAAGGAGGTCATGCATGTCCCAGTCCTGAAGCAGAATTTGATTTTTGTTGGAAAGTTAGGTGATGAGGGTTGCACAGTAACTCTCACAACGGATTCTTGGAAAGTTTCCAAGGGTGCACTTGTTTTAGCAATAGGTAAGAAAGTATATACTCTTTATCTATCTACTGATATTACTAATTCTCCTTCTAGTTTATCTACTTCAGTTGTAGATTTAAAGATGTGGCTTAATAGGCTTGGTCACATGAAAAAGAAGGGAATGGATGTTCTTAAGTCAAAATGTATACTTTCAGATTTGAAAGACATGGATCGAGATTTCTGTAAGCAATAGAAGAAAGTGATGTTTCTTGACACTGGGTCAACAAAGAAGGTGGTAGCTTCTATTGAAGGATCATAGTATTGCAGAAGGAAAAAATCCAATGTTCGTGACAAGAATAGGAAAGCCTTGGTTTTCAAGGAGAAGGTGATGGATAGAGATCAGCGCAAGTGGCTAAAGAATTCTGAGTAGAGCAAGGTTGATATGGACAAGGGTTTGATCCAAAAGGAGCTCGCAAGTAGAAGTCATCACTCACAAGTAGAACACAGAGACCGACGTCGGTTAGAAAACTGACATAAGCATCCAGACAGGGACTGACATCGGCTATGTGCAGCCCGAAGTCGGTGACTCTAGATAAATAAACATCGGCATCGGTCAGGGGGAACTAATGTCGGTGATGAGGCAGTCGCATGGAACTGACGTTGGTCGGGTGCAGACTAAGATGTGACCGACATCGGTCACTGAGATAGATTTTGGGTAGATAACAAGCTGTCAAGGAGTCTCAAGCACCCATATAGAGGATTGAAAGGGTAAGCAAGCCTCAAGTTCATCATTTCCCTTCTTTACACTACTTGTTGCTCACTGATGGTCAAGAACCAGGAAGTTATTAAAGAAGCAGAGCAGGTAGAATCTAGGAAATAGTGGGAGCTTGGCATGGATGAGGAATGTGATTCCTTGGAGAAGAACCAAATGGGATTTTTTGGTGGAGTTGCCAGCTAGAAGAAAGCACTGAGAGACGAATGGATTTTTAAGATAAAGAAGAGCGGGAATGGACACGTGAGATGAAAGCCCAGGGTATATGGTCTTGAGTAAGCTGTAGGACAATGGAGATTTAACCATTGTGTTTCTCTTTACCAAGTTGGATAATATTAGCTACATTATCCTATTATTATATGTTGTGCTTGTTTCAGGGTCACATATGCAGGGAGTTGCTAAACTAAAGGTAAAGTTAGTTCAGAGGTGTGTCATGAGGAATCTGGGAGCAGCAAGATTTTTTGGTATGAGTGTATTCTAGAGACATGGAAGGTCACAGGTTGATTTTGTCTTCAGATGATTGTGTGAAACTGGTTAGCACACCAATGGTTGGATAGTTCTATGAATAGTGTCCTAATTCACATGATGAGGTTGAGATTTCCCAAGCAGTGGGAGTTGTCAGCAAGTTTGGAGCCAATCTAGGAAAGAATCACTAGAGGGTAGTTCAATGGATTCTCAGGTATCTGAGAGGGACCAGCAGTAGGTATACATGCTATTCAGGGTCAAGTTTTTTCTACATGGGTTTGTAGATGCGGATGTAGCAGGTGATTTGGATGACATAAGTTGCACTATAGGATGTGTAGTGGTTGGTATTCAAGAGTGATCTTGAAGAGGGATACAAGCCAGGGAACAAACTAGATGATATACAAGTACAGGTACAGTTGTAACTATTTATCTCCAAGTGAGAGATTGTTAGGTTGTGGAGCTAAAAGCTTTAATGTATGCAGACATGGAGGAGGATGCTGAGTGTCACATACACTGGCATCGGTCAGGCCAATCAACATCAGTCAGGGGTGAATAGAAGGAAAATTGACATCGGTAGGAGTCAGTCGATGTTAGTCATTTCCAGGCAGACAGGGACTTACGTCGGTCACCTGTGCAGTTCCAGAACTGCTTGTTGCACGAATAGTTAGTTTGTTGAACCAATTGTTTACATGTAAAGACTATTTTGAGTCTTGAGATGCGTGTCTAATTATTGTAAATTAGAAGTCTAAGTTATTGTTTAGTATGGGATCTATTTATAGACCCATTGGCATGTATTGTAAGAAGAGCAAAATAGAGGAAGGCAAGGTAGATCCTTCCAATTGTAAGATCATTTGAATTGCAAGTTGTTGCAAGTTCATGGTATATCTACATGTGTAAGTAAGATCATTTGAGTTGCAGGTTGTTGCAAGTTCATGGGAGATCTACTTGAAGTACCTTGAGTACTTGTGTACTGGCAGTGTTATTACTGACTGGTTGGAGGTGAACACCAACTCTGTGTTTGAGTTGTGTGTTGGGACCATTTTTGGTAGGAGAGTGAACTCTTGATTGAGAATTACTGGGAGCCCTTGAGGTGTGGGAAGCCTCACAAAGGTGTGAGAAGAAGTGGCATCTTCTCTATTGTATTTTCTTTCTGGATGAGTATTAATACAAGATTGTGTATTGTCTCTCATATTTTGTGCTATTTGTGAATTCTAGTTACTTGTTCATTTTGGTATAATTCCATGTTTAGTTGCTTATACAAGGTAATCATATTGTGCTCTTATTGAGGAGCAAGATCCTGACAAGTTGGAATCAGAGCTGTTTGTGTTCTAGATTCCCCTATCAAGAGGAAGTAAAAATCATATATTTAGTTGATATCCTCTCCCTCAAAGTAAACAACATGCAAAACTACAACCTAAAAGTATGATTCAAAGGTGCCACAGATAGCCAACTCCTACGATATCATTCACATGGGCATTGATGAATAGGAAGTCTACTAGTTCATAGTGGATGAAATGGTTGGAGACTACTATAAGAAGGAAGAAGAAAAATAATTTTTTATTTTTTAAGGTGGTGCACATAGTGTAATTCTACAAACAGGTTCCCCTAGAGCTTTGGCTGGACCTTCCATCCTACCCACCTTCCATCATTGTCAACACAGTCCAAAAAGAAGTAGAGAAACTCTCGTGTATAAAGGACTTCTTCTAGCCTTCAATTACTTCAACATTCACACCTGATCTCATATTTTCACCCTTGTTAGAGATCCCACCTAATAAATTTTGCATAGGCACAAAAGATGATGAGATCCAAGAGTCTCCATTACCTCAAAGCAATGCATGTTTGGTCAACCAACTGCTATGTAAGAAGCATATTTTGCTCATGAATCTTCTACACCACCAATACAATACAAATTGGTCACAACTGGTAGGAAGAAGCTGTAGGTTCTAAGTTCAAAGGTATGACTAGTTGATTTACCACCATCACCATAGGTTCAAGATGTTGAGGAGTTTGCACCAAAGTAGCCAACTGTAGAGGAACAATAGGTCGCTATGGAAGAAACCACTCATATAGATTAACATAGGCGTAAGAAGGAAGAAAAGAAGTGAAATAAATAAGAAGTACAAAAACCACATGCAACACAATAATCTAAATAATTTAAGGGCACATAAAAGTCTAGAGAGGTAGATGTGTACATCTAGAGGGCCAAATAGGCCCAAGAAGAAACTGATGCATAAAATAAAGTGCAAGAGGAGAGAGAAAATAAGGAAAAAGAAGTAAAAGAAGAAAGGATGAAATAATATGTATCACTCAAAGCAAAATGATAGGAAAAATAATCTACTATAAAGAATAAAGAAGAGGAGGATGAAGCCTTGTGACAATATCAGGCACAAACACAAGCCCAAACACAGGGTTGTGCTACACAAGAACAAGAAAAGAAGAGAGAAGAAGAATAAAGGAAGAAACAAGAAGAATATAAGAATAAAGAAGAATAAGAATAAATAAAGAATTAGGAATAAGAGAAAATGAAAAAAGAGGAAGAAGACAAGAGAAGGAATTAAAAAAATGAAGCCAAAGAAAAGAAAAAGACAAAAGAGGAAGAGAAGAGAAAGAAGGAAGAAGAAGCCAAAAAGAAGGAACAGGAGGAAGAGGAGGAGGCCAAATGGAAAATGGTTATGGATGTTATGTAAAAAATTAAGCAAGTAGTAGAGACCACAACATAGTATTAAGAACCACTCATAACACAGGCAAGATCCCAGTCACCACTAGGAGGTGTTTGTATTTGGGATGTTCCCTCAATAGTTGCTTGGTGCATTACCTTCTCTCTCCCTCTAGCCACCATGCCACACTTAGATCCAAAAGCATCCACTATCACTTTGGCCACTCTTCTAGTCAAGCAAGAGGCCTCTTTAGATGTGTCCTAACTACCTTTGAATAAATAGTTAGAGTGTGTTGTAGCTTTGTATGAGTCCATTGCACAAAAGGCTACCTCCTTGGAGCAAGAATGCGATCAGAAAAAGGTAAAAAATGTGGAACTCAAGGATCATCTTCATGAAGTGGAAAATATGATTGAAGACACTTGACCAAACTTGGCCTCTTGAGTCGTCTAGGACTAAGTGATGTTTGACTAAAATAGGCTCAAGATGTTGGTCTTAGAGCTCACAAAAGATTGGTGTGTAGCTCAAAAAACTTACATAGTCAAAACTTTAGGCTAAAGTCTGAAGACTAATGCTAAATATTTGATTACTCTAATAGAGGAGGATAAAATCATGGTTGATATTATATCACTCCATGCCTATCAGGTCATATGTAGTCATCTTGGTTGGCATCAACAGCTTGATAATTATCTTACTAGTTCTAGCATAGACTTCAACATAGCCACAACAACCATGAAAACCATGCACAATAATACTACATCAATGGAAGAAACTAACCTTCCTCTCTATCAATCCTTCAATGTTATGGATAATGTACGTGATTGACTCCTTAGCTGGCAACAAGACCTACAACGTAATGCATTTGAAATTCTTCATGTAGAATGCCATGTAGAAAATTTAGAGCAGTTGAGAATCAAAATTAAAATAAAGGACAGTAATAAAAAGGCCAACATGAGTACCACTAAGGATTTACACTTGAAAGAACTCACTAGATTTTATGCACCAATGCATGTACTGATATACATGGTCCAATAAGTGATGCTTGACTAGTATACATTCAAAACTAATCTAGCTCTATTCTGTAATGAGATAACCTTGATTCTAAATGTTTTTATTTTTAAACCACCATCTGTGCTTCAACAAGAAATCATACAATGCAAGGCTACTAAGCCTAGGGCCAAGGATCCTATTAGCCAGTCTTCTTCCTCAGAAATGCCAACCCTTCTAGTTGAGTCTTGCATAGTGCATAAACCTTTTATATAATTTTGAACACATTGTTTTTTTTAATTGGATGATTAGTAAGACAACTAGGGCCATGATGGTTGAAAACTCCTAAAAGGTGTCCACTTGGTCATGCTAGCCTATGGAAAACCCAAAAGGGTGGTATGTTAGTACATTACTTAGTTGAAAACCCAAAAGGGTGGTTAAGTAGTGTGTAAGAGGTGAAAATTAAAAATGAAACCTTGAATGATTATTATGACTCTTACTAGTCTACCCAATTTTTTAGCTTCTACTTTATCGCACAGTGAGATGAACCTACAATGTTGTCTTGGGATGAGACAATAATTTCAATATGAAAAAGTGTTGGGAGAAGAAAATGGATAAGTAAAGCTACATAGGATCTTCTTTAGATACTCATATGTTATTTATGAAATTACGAGCTATATGTATTTTGTCTTATCCTTCATGACTTGTAAAAGGATAGAAAATGAACAGTCTTCTCTTTTTGGTGCTAATGTATGAGAAGAATGTGAATAGTCAGGAAATGCAAACAACTATAAATAAGTATGATTGTATGAAGAAGATGATGAACCTTTGTTGAGATCAATATATAATTTCTCGTTATGGTTACCTATTGTAATTTTTTATGTTATTCATTGTATTTGTTTTAATATGTTTAATGTTTTGGTTAATCTTATTTAAAATAATCTAAATGATCTACAAACCCTAAGAAAACTTTGGTTAATCTTAATTATTATCTATAACATGATAATTTCTCTATAAAATACCTCTCATAAATATGAATTTTCTACACTATCCTATGCAGTATAATTAAAATTAGCTATCCTCATCCTTAGCATGTTTTATTTATCAAGAACCTCTACTAATAGCCCCATGTGAAGGGAATACTACCATGAGGTATAATTTTAGGGATTTGAGGCTTCAACAAGTACCTAGTTACCTTTGGGGGACTTGATGCCGAAGATGATGCTAGTCTCAAGTGATCATAATGTTTTCATATGTTACCATCATGTAGACCTAGGGGTTTAGGCACAACAAAGTTCTCTTAGGCCCTAAGTGCCTAGAGTGTTACCACATCAGGATGCTACCATATGATGATGCATATGTCATCATGATTACTAGCTAAGCCTCTATGTTTTATGTGGATTAATATAAAATTTAATGATGGACATATGCTCATCAAAATTAAACTCCAAAAAATGTTGAGGTCATCAGGGTGTCAATCATGTTAGCATAGGTTCTTGGAAAATACTATGTAACATGTTAATATATGGATAACTTGCACATAAAGTAAAAAAAGGAAATAATAAATCATAATTCAGACTAAGTAACATCATTAATAGATAAAGTTGATCTCATTACATAAGAACACATACTTAGTATATATAGAACATTCAACTTAAACTATAAAAATAATAGATTAAAACAAACAAAGTACTCCATAATGGTAGGTAAAAGAAATATAGAAAAAACATTTTAGAAAATTATATTAATCTCTATCATATCATAACCATCTTTAAATACAACCTAGTTCTATTTATAAAATTTTACAAAACATTATTTTGTCATATTCCATCCTTTTTCCATGCCCAAAGAAATAAAATTTCACATTATGAGGTCTATTGTTATTCTTATAAAGGTTGAATACATACAAAATATTATACAAAAGAAAAAATTGTAAAATTTGCATAGTGTCTATCAAATATACTCTATGATTTTAGGATCCCATGTTCTTCACCCAATACTTTCCCAAAATTAAATCATTGTCTTGTCCTAAAATAAAAATGCAACAAGGTATCAAGATTTGAAGATAAGGAAATGAACTAGAAAAAAGAGTCATGGTTATCACTCCTAGTATTGTTTACCATTTTTCACCCTTTGTACACTACGTATTCATCCTTTTAGGTTTTCAAATCAGTGGCATACTATCCTTCTACCCTTTCAAGTTTTCAATAGACTAGATTAAGTAGGTGGCCTCCCTTTATGAGTTTTCAACCATCATGGCCCCATTCCTAATTCTTAAGGCCATCCTAAAAAAATGTGCAAAGCTTGCGAAAATTACAAAATTAGAGTGTGAATTGCATACTAAGTACGTGGTGGAATACTTTGAATTGGTTGTGTAGTAGTTTGTTCTTGTGTTAGCTTTAGTTTTAATGCAAATAAACCACTTGGTTATGTAGAATCTAGTGGTGGAGGCTAATGTTATTGTTGTCTCTCTATCTATGAACTTATGGATGTCTTATTATATTATAGTACATGTTAAAACTATTATGGTGGAATGAATTGAGTCTCATTCATAAGTTATGTAATGGAATGATCAATCTAGGAAAAATCTTTCTTTAGCATCTTATATATAGTTATCACTTCTCACACCATTGTGATCAATGCATGAAATGGTACTTAGATCAACATAAAATTCTAAATATCATGATCCTCTATTATGGTGATGAGTTCCCTAACATTTGACACTTTGATTTGGATGTATTAAGTAAGCTCCTCCAGTCAGTTTGGATACCTTTGCATATAGATGTTAGTGAATGAACTAAATAGAATCTCATTTTCCTAAGTTTATAGTTTTTGCATGGGAGTGTCCCTTAAATCAAGTATCTACATGAGTGCACTATTTACTTATTTATAACTAGCCATGTGATATTCCATTACAAAAAATGTCTTTTTTTGCCTTAGCCAAATTTGCCTTAGTTGTGACCAATTAATTGTTAAGTTGTTGATTCCAATACAACATATCATGTGCTATGTGTTTATCTTATAATATGACCATGTCCATAACTTATTCATATTCCTCTAGGATCTCATAGATTGCTTATGTTTCTACTTTTATATTCTTCCCTTCATCTTGTAATAATTTTAGATTTTATGAAACCAACTAATTTTTATGATTTATGTTAATATTGCTATGAATTGATTTGCTTCAAACATCACTTGGTCACCTAGAACTTGTGGAACTAGTGTGGGATAGTTTATATCAATAAACAAGTGTGAATTTTTAAGTTAAAATCTCATATCTACATTGTCCTCTCATAACTGCAAAACTTCCTACTTCAATATTGAAGACTTATGTGTTATTTATTCCTATAAATTAGTTGTTCCCTATATTTTATTGGTTAGTGGTAGTTGGGAAACATTTAATGTTAGTTCATGTAAAATGGTAGAAAGAGCCATAGATGTGGTCATAGTCATTATAGGAGCTAACTTGAATTATGCCAAAGGAAGAGAAAAGCTGGTGTATTGGGTGGATGATGTGGAAATATCCATTAGCCATTTGCTAGTGATTTGTGGTCCTAATTGAGAATCCTCCTCCTACACACCTCTTTGTGGCATAAATTAATACTGTAATGCATGATTTGTTTCTTCCTTAGCATTTAACTAGATTTATTTGATCTAGTTTTAGCTTTATCTTAAACCTTAGCGTTAGAATTTGCCCTAGCTTCAGCTTTAAAGTTGTGCCTCAACCTTAACCTTAGCTTTAGCCTCAACCTTGGCTTTGGCATATACTTTAGACTTAGATTTTGATTTTGTATAAACTTTGGATTCCTTTTCCTTGACCATTCACTTGGCTTGTTCTTCCTTGATGGATAGTGCATCTTTGGCCTTTTGCTCTTCCTAATCTCATTTTTGGAATTTGATGGTGGGTTGAGTTTTTTATTTACTCTCTTCATAGTTTGGACTATGATTATTGATGAGACTCTTGTGCTTAATGCATTGCACTCACCTTTGTTGGGTCTACCAAAGACACCATACTATCTTTTATTGATGGATAAATTTTAGCTATAGCATATGTATTCAATCTAATTGTTATCAATAAAGGTGGGATTTAGTATGTCAATGGGTTTGTGACCTATATAGTAGAATAACTTGCATCTAGATCTTTATTGAAAAGTTTTGTCTAATGTCATCACTAGGCTATTTCTATCCTACATTATCAAATATGATGGATGGAGGATGTTGAGTGATATCAACCCAAAAATCTTGTCATACCTTGTTTTTCACCTGACAAGTGTGCACTGCTTTAAAGAAAATGAATTATTTATCTTCATCTTATTCAGAAACATCATTATTAATGCATGTAAGCATGGACTGTAGAATTTACTATTTTCCCACTGCCAACTCTTCCAAGTCACACTCAGTTGCGATCTTGGGAACATGTTCTTTTTTTATCTAAGACTTGGTATGTTGTGTCTTTTTATTTAGTGGGCGTGGCAAAAATATCAAAAATGGTGCATTTATTTTTCCTTTATCTTATTAGGCTAGAGTTTTTATTGGTTGAGGACGTGCCTGTAATTGATCTTGAAATTGGTTTTGAGCTTTCACCTAAGTTGGCATGGGTTGTTGCACACTTTGAGGTATCAATCATAGAGGTTACATTGATCTAGTTTCTAGGGTTTTCTACCTCAAAACTTATGCCTACACAAACAACATAGTGATGAAGAATGAAAATGGAGATGTAGTTTATTTGGGCAACTCATGCACTTTGATTTCGATGCCATTGTGTAGATTTATAATTGATGCATGTTATTCAAGATACTGATTCACATCCTTAGTTATCCTAAGGTAAAAATTAGTTAAATTTGAGATTTCAAGACATCATGTATTGAATCTCTCCAATTAACCTTATTACTATCCTATTTTTGTCCATGTAATGTTTGTGAATGTAGTAGAATGCCAAAAATCTATAGTCGGGTTTATTGGTCCTTTTGTCAATTTACACTATGTGAATCAAAGAATTAAAATAGAAAATTGGTATTAGAATGCCTACGAAGTGCCAATGAGCATATTCTCAATATTTATGGTTAACTCATAGGCTAGAAACTTAGGTGACTTGAAATTTTCACATAGGCATATCATACAATACATAATATATATAACACCTTTTATTGCCTGCTTCACATGTTTTGTTTCTTACCTAAACCTCTTGGTGATGCATTCAACCATGATGTGAACATAAACATCTTCTATCAAATCAATGGGTATTCATTTTCTTAGCCTTGTAAGAAATTTTTACTTGGTGTTAGAGTGGATTGATGGAGCTATGGAGTTTTAAGGTAGGAAGAATTTACCATGAAATAGAAGTCATATTGCTTGAGCCATGGTCACAGGGTTAATGAATATAGTAACATATTGTGACAAATGAATAACACCTTCATTATATATACTAAGTGGAGTGAGAATTACCTCATCCAATTGCCTAGAAGTAGGCAATTTTATTACTCATTCTACGTCAGATCCTCTCAAAATATGCTAAAGTGTTAAGGATCCTACTTATGTTCTTGAGTTTCATGAGAAAATATGATAGCCTTTATCATATCAATGAAATAAAAGGGATCTGTTTCATGATTTATAGTTTCTCTTATGCCTAGGCCAATCCCCCTTTCCTCCTTTTGCATATCTTTGAGTGGAATCAACAATTTTAACCTATCCATGGTTATTTTTGTGGGATAAAACAAACACATTATTCACTTTATCTTGTAATGGTGAATGATTTATGCACAAAGAGATGATTAAATTGTAAGTCACAAGGTTAACTTGTTTTTAGAGTGAGTGATGTTTATGTGTTATCCTCACCTACTATGTTATAGTGTTTTCCACCTAAATTCATTTGGATGATGAGTTTAAATGTAATGAGTTGGGTATGCATGATTTTACCTCACAAATTAATGAGACCTAGTTATGTTTGATATGACGGTTACCATTTTACAAATTATTTCATTCAATGACAAACATGTGTTGTAATGTGATATCTTATCTTATATCCCATTTCCTTTATTAAACATCCTCTCTATCTATTATTAAATCTAGTTTGGAAAAAATATAATCTCCCAATTGCATCATCGTTAATGATCTCAAATGACCGGTATCTATCCTTTCACCATACCTATCTATTGATTCCTCTAAGTGTATCACAAGTGATCTTAGTGTTTAAATAACAATTCTCATCTTATAATTCATAGAATTTAGAGCATGAGTTATAGGTTGTGGTGAGCTAGTCACTTGTGATGAAATAATGGTAGAGCAAGTAGATTATTCCACAATATTTATATTGGTTAGTGGTTAGGAGCCACCGTGGTCCAGCTAACAAAAATCTATGCAAATTATAAAGCATATTTGTTATTATTTGGTGAATTATGATCAAACTATAAACTAAAGACTACTCTAAAATGAATATTTACAATGATTCTAAACTAGGGTGATCTAGTTAAAAAAGAAGAAAAAAATGAAAGGTTGGGTAGAAATAAAGTACGTGATTATTGATCTTTATCTTAAACATTATGACAAGGCTTAAATTTTGACTAGACATATATTTTAACCGATGTATAATGTATAATAGCATATTCTCAAATTCCACTACACACCAGGCAAATATCAAAGGATAAGATGAATAAATACAAGACATAACTAATTTAATTTAAGTATTTATTATTACAATCAAATAGCATATGCACATCCTTATGTAGAGAAAATAAAATGAAGTAAACTCAACTACATTCAACTAATCTAGTGTTCGCACAAATTGATAACCCTGTATTAAAACTACACATCCATAATTCTTAAAAACCGTTCAAATCTAAATGCCATGATAACAATTTACATAAATAATTGATAAAAACTCTATAGTATTCCCTACTTGTATTAAATTGTTCCCAAAATTACAAAGTAGTTTATCTCTTAGAAATCCCTCTTCCTTTACAGTAGGTAATTCTCCTTTGATAGGTTTCAAGGAAGCATGTCGGTTAGTTACATCGACTGACAAGTGTATAAGTAAGGATAGTTATCCTTTTACAAAGTTCTTTAAAATACACTAAAGTCTGTAAAATAAACTAACCTTTAGGAAACATGCTAACAAATTGCACATGCCTTTACAAAGAATAATACATTTTTTATAATTATAAAATTCATATGGATTGAAACACTTCTAGCCAGCTGGTGGGCCCTTTGATGATGATATTGTTTACTTTTGTTGGAGGATCTTCGACCTGTAGTATTGGTCAAGGATAAATTGAAGATTAATAATTGGCTTCAAGAAAAGCTCCTACCCATGGTATTCCATGTCCTTATGGTCCTTATCAATATTTTCCATAGCTTTCTTAATGCGCTTGGCATCTCCTATTTTTTCTTTAGAGAAGAGAATTAAACCCATGACTTTGATATTGCCCTTAGTTATTTGGTTTTCTCTTCATTTTCTCACTTCTTGCTTGAATTACAAGGTTATTTGTTTAAATTCTTGATCTCCTATGAGACGTAGTCAGTTGAGGGTTATGGGCTCTTTGATAAAACTATCTAAGATATGAGATATTTTGCTTTCCATATGCTTGAAGGCTTTATCAAGGCTTTCCATATCCTTGGATCAACTATTTAGGGCATCAATTTTGTCAACCAATATATCCATGGCCATATTCAAATGTGCCTTGATAATAGTCCTAAAACTTAGGACTAGATTCTTAGACAAGACCTTAATCAATTCTCTCACTTGGGAGCTTATAACCTACCATTGGCCAACTTGTCCTATTGAATTATATTTTTGCATCATTATTTCCTTTTGTCTTGCTCTAGCTATTTTCAAAAGGTTGAATAGTCTGATCATGATATCCTCAAACTTCTTAAACCTGTCCTCGTGAATGGAAAACATAAAAACCTATTTTAAATTCAAGTTTTCTTAGAGTAGACCTTTGATTATTGTTTTCAATTGGTCACTTTGAGCCTGAGCTACTTTAAGGATATTTTCTTCAAATAACTTATTCTATCCTAGTTTTTCACCCAGCCACTAGAGTTAAGCTAAAAAATGGTTTAACCTTATGAAAGGTGAACTCTTCACCTCATACCATGGACCTTTTCTCTATTATTTTCTCCATGCTGGTAGACTCTAGATTAAACCTAAATCCAACTAATGAGTCAACCAATTTTGGAGTAGGCATCTCAACTTGTGCTTCACTTGAAGTTCTGGGAGCATCCATTGAGTGTCATTTGTTCTTCCAGGTGCAGACATCATTCTATCATTTAGTTTTTGTTGTAGCTCTAGAATATAAGGTTTGAGTTCTTCATGAACATGAATGTTCACTAAATTTATGATCTCCCATTAGTGGTGCAACTTCCCATACAAAAACCACTTAGGAATAGTTGGCCCATGGATTGGGTTTTCATTACTAAAGATATTGACCTCACTCAATGGGTGAGTGAAGGTCACTCTGGGTTTCTTTGGTCCTATAGGAACTAGTTCCAATTCAACTTTTATTTTCTATAGGGGACTAATGAGAACTAAGTCTAGTGCTACCTGCTTGCCTTTATCTTTTTCTATCTCTGATTTCTCCTTAGTTTGGGATTGAGATTCTTGCACTTGTTCACCTTATTCATCCAACCCGTAGGCATTATCCAATGTTTGAAATGCATCTTCTAGTGTTTCTCCTAAATCTAATGTAATTAGATATATATATTCAATCAGGGATTCTGGTCTTTTAGGTTGGGCTAAAGATGATGGCCCCTCACTAAGTTTAATTTCCTTAAGCCTCTATTCAATATGTACCTTAGATTTTTATGGAACTTGTTCTTCAAATTGCTTTGCTTTTGTATGTGGTTGGGTTGGAGGAGGGAAAGAATATTGACCTCTTAACAGGTGGTATTGTCTTGGAGTGAGTTTCCAAATGTCATCACTTCCCTTCAGATCTCTCATCAACCTTGCATCTAGGTTGGTGTTGAATTTTTTCAACCTTATCATGACCTCATAGAAGGATGAAGCTTTTGTGTACATGTTATCATAAGCACTTGTGTGATGTTTGTAAGGCACATTTATTTATTTGGCTTTCAAATTCTTTGTGACCCTATCATTTGGGTCCTATTTCCTTAAGTCATCATGCAACAATTTGAAGGAGGCTATATATCTAGTATCATCTTCAAAGTTGTTCCAATACTAGAATACGGTATTACTAATGGCCAAGGGTATAATATGCAATAACCCTTTCTTTTTCTCTCTAAAGACACCATCTATACTATTGTATATTTCAAATGCAATTTCTTATTCAACTAATTTACTAAGAACATGGATTGGTAACCTTAATGGAGTGTATTATGTTCCCTCAATTTGGATGACTGTGTAGTCTAAGTAAAACCATATGTTTGTAATGGCTTTAATGTATTTCTTTGACAATGTGCTAATTCTTGGCATAGATTTCCCTATTAAGGATTAATTCAAATGAGGATAAATGAAATCACATATAAAATGAATATGCTCTCTACATTTGAAGATATGTAACTTGGAATAAAATTGGGACACTATCTTTTTCCTCTCAAGAGACCATCCCTTGATGTGAGGGATCTTAATTATGGTAAGCAAGGTATCCAAGAAGAAGGTTATCATATAAAATTCTCTCCTAGTCCCTTTCTTGACTATAGAGATTTTTCTACATAAGTATGTGCTAATAAGCTCACCAATAGGGGTAGTTAGCTCCTTTTCAATAATGTAATAGACTAAGGGTACCCATATGGTGCTAATGTAAGTGGTTGTGGGGATTCCAAAGATTCTATTCATTAGGGTCATTATCACTCTATTTCTAGGTCAAAATTGGCTGATGGGAATGTTCCCACTAGGGTTAAAAAACACATGGATTCTAGAATACAATTGCAGTGTTAAGATGGCCTTGAGATCATTTTTCTTATCCCATTCAACAAGTGTCACCACCTCTACCTAGGGCTTGGTGATATTTTAGTAGCTCTCAAATTAAATGAGGGATACATAGGTAACACATTTATGAGTACACTCATTAATTAACATGCCCTTTTCAAATTTACATTCCTTAAAAATAGAAAAAAGAATATCAATACAATGGAGGACCTCTAGTTTAGTTGTTACATGGTGAAGGCTTGCCATTTGTGCTACAACCAAGTCATAATACCTCATCTTGAAGGATGTAATCTTCTCTTCTTCTTTGGTTATGGGTTACAACTTCTCAATTGTCTAAAAGATCTTGGACCAATTATTTTCCCTAGTGTTCAAGCACATGACATTAAGTACTATGTCTTTAAAGACCCTTCCTTCAGAGTCTGTGGTCAAATATAGATCAGTGTCTTCTATATGTTTCTTATGGGCTTTCATGATTGTGAATTTTTCAAATTTCTTAGCACTAGTCTATAAATTGTATATAGATCAGTTCATACTTGCTTGGATAATAGTTGAGCTCTTCTAGTTAGATTGTGGTTAGTCTAAGATCAAATTAAGGCTTTAAGTATAGGCTAGGGTTTTTTTGTACCTTTAATGGTGATAGTTTACTTGGAATTAGGTGAATTCATGCTTTGGATTTGATTTAGACCTTTACATTTATATGTTTTCCTTATTGAGACTAAAACATCTATAGTTTTGTCATCTTATGCCCATGTGGCATCTATGTGGCATCATACTAGTAGTTTTCATAGAAATTTTCATAATGTCTTTGAAGAACTATTAGTTGCCTTTTAAAATCATCATTTCATTATTGGAAATATTTTTGTTGATGCCAAAGGTCTAGCATTATTGGTGATATAGGCCCCATTACATTTAATGTTATTTATCTTGGCTAATGTGAGTTAATATTTATTTAATATTAACGAATATATTTTTGTTCACATATGAGACAAAAGAAGGTCCCATGGAGAAGTCAAAGAGCCATGGGGTAAAGACAAAAGAAGGACGGGATGCATTTTCCCATGAAGAGTCACCTTGGGGAATTCTAAGAGTCACCAAGTGAAGGCAAAAGAGGAAGGGCACAATTTCTCATGAAGGGACACTTTGAGGAATATGAAAAGTCACCAAGATAAGGACAAAAGTGGGAAGGACGTTTTTGGTCATGAAGGGTCACCACATGACTTTTCAAAGGAAATAATATGAAGGGTCATACAAGTTTGGCACCATTTTCCATGAGGATTGAAGGGTCACAAAGGGGGAAGGCCAAAGGTCATTTGGAAAGCTATAAATAAAGGCTTGAGAAGCCATTTGTAATATGAGATATAGAGGTTGATTTGATATTATAATATCTAGCTTAGAAGAGTAATTGTGAGAGATGAATATGATTTGTATTTGTTATATCTAGCTTAGAAGAGCAAAGGTGAGAGAGAGGAAAGAGATGTTGTATTGAACTATAATTTGTTGAGATAGAAACATTGAGAGATAGGTGTGTGGTATACACAAATGGGTTGGTGCTCACAAATTGTTGTTGGGTTAGTGCTCGGTAAAGGGGTTGGTGCTCCTGTGGGTTGGTGCTCTTGCAAGTTGGTTCTTGTGAATATTTTTTGGGTTGGTGCTCATTCATATACTTGAGATTGTTCTCTGTGGTTTTTCCCACATTGGGTTTCCACATTATATCTGGTGTCTCTCTCTATCTTATGTGGTGTTTATTGTTTGAGTTTTATTGCATATCTTGAATGTTTGATTAAGTGGATTTTAGTTAAGGGAAAGTTTAATAAGATATATGATATACTGATTCACCCCCCCTCTTAGTATATCCCGTGCTTAATAATTGGTATTAGAACAGGTTCCTTTTTGAAAAGTTTTACAGCTTGAAGGTAGATCAGGAAAGCACGATGGCTAGGTCACAAGAATGATTTTCTACAAATAAGGCACCTTTGGTTGATGGGATGAATTATGATTTTTGGAGAATGAGAATGAAGGTTTATTTGATGGCCCTTGGATTTGACATATGGAAAGCAGTGGTGGAGGAATATGAAGAGCCACAGACATCTGTAATTACTCCAACAAAAAAGAAGGCAAGTGAATGTAATGTTAAAGCTCTAAATGCTATTTTATGTGGTTTATGTGAATCTAAATTTATTAAAGTTATGCAATGTAAATCTTCTCATGAAACTTGGGTAAAACTTGAGAATATTTACAAAGTTGATGGAAAGGTTCAGCAAGCTAAGCTACAAACTTTTAGAAGATAGTTTGAAAGTTTGAAGATGGATGAAGAAGAAGATATAGCAAGTTATCTCTTACGAGTTGATAAAATAGTAAATCAGATTCAAGGTCTTGGAGAAACGTTGGAAGAATCAACAGTGGTGCAAAAGGTTTTTAGATCTCTACCAATGAGATATGATGCAAAGGTTTCAGCAATCAAGGAGATGAAGAATTTAGCCAAGCTAAAGATGGATGAGCTTCATGGCATTCTCACGACATATGAGATGTGGATAGAACAAGATAAACCCTCAAAGAGAGAAGTGGCTTTCAAGACATCAAAGAAAGAGAAAGCTAAGATTCAAGAATCAAGTGATAGTTCCAATGATGATGAAGATGACAATGGATCACTTTTCATTCGCAAGCTGAAAAGAGGAACAGGTAAATATCAAGGAAAATTACCTTTTAAATGTTTTAATTGTGGAGAAATTGGACATTTTTTAGCTAGATGCCCAAATAAGGGTAATGATGAAGAAGAAGAAAAGCCTACATACAAGAAGAATTTCAAAGGCAAATCTAAGAAGGGATTCGAGAAGAAGAGCCTGTATTCTAAGGATCCTAGCTCAGTTGAACATAGTGGTCTCAGTGATTCAGAAGAAGAACAGATTATATTCATGGCCATACATGAAGATGATCAAGAAGAAGAAGAGGAGGAAGCTGAAGTGAATATGGAAGGAGAACTCATTTGTGCCCTAGAAGAGTTAGAAGCTATTCAGAAGAAGAATCAAAGATTAAAGCGCCAGATCGAGAAAAATGAAAAGGAGTCAAAGAAAATTATTGAGGATCTACAAGCACACTTTGAAGAAGCCAAGAAGAATGAAGAAGATCTCACAGCATAGTTTGAAATAGCAAGAAAATAATGTCAAAGGTATGTTATTGAAATTTCCTCTTTAAAAGAAGATATTGAGAAAGTAGTCAATGATAAAGTAGTTAGTGATTCAAAATTTGAGGATAGCACTAACATGCTGAATAAGATATGAAAAGTCAAAAATCAAATTTAGATAAGACAAGGATCAATTTTGAAAAGAAAAAGAGCTATGCTGAAGCTCTTACAAAAGAGGAAGCAAAAAGGGGAGAAGTGAAAAATACAGAGGACATTTCAAATAGAGAAGGCTAGAAGGAACAAAGCTACAAAAGGCAATCAAGTCAGAGATATACAAATAGGTCTTATTTTTATGGCTATTTTTTTATTGTAATGGATATGGTCACAAGAAATTAGAATGTAGAAAAAGAGCTAACAATTTCAAAAATAAGGAGGAAGGTCAAGTAGAGTCAAGCAGAAGCCATAACTCTTTTTCTCCTCTATCAATCTTTGATGAAGAGACCATAATATGCTACAAGTGAAACAAATTCAAACACATAGCTTAGTATTGTAGAAGTGTATTCGAGTCAATCAAGAAGGATCAGAGTTTTAAAGCTCCATTCATCAAGAAGAAGGTTCAGACATGTTCATGGCAGAAGAAACAACCTAAATATTTTATGATGGTTCAGACAGCCCTGCATGTAAGAGGTAAAGATCAACCATGGTTAATTGAGATCAGATGTTTGAGGCATATGACAGGAGATAAAAGTAAATTCATATCTCTAAAGAAGATCAATGGTTGTACAGTGAGATTCAGAGATAAAACCACTGCTAGGATAGCTGAAAAAGGTACTTTGAGTTTAGATTATGGTAAAACTAAGACTAAGAATGGTTTATATGTAAAATGTCTTAAGCATAATCTATTGAGTGTTAGTCAAATATGTGATCAAGGATACACATTAAAGTTTCATAAAGAAGGTTGTGAGATTAGAAGAAAAGATTCAAATGAGTTGATTGTAGATGCTCAAAGGACAAGGAACAATGTATATGTATTGTCAGATATATTCTCAAACACATGATCAAAGGACACATTCAAAGATCTGTGAGAGGAGTTGAGAGTAATTTCTATTACTTCCTTCCATTGTTGTTTGGCATCAGTTGAGGTGGAGTAAAGTGTTAGCTCTAGGTAGGCCCTTTTCCATTGATGCCAAAGAGGGAAAATAACAGGTATGGGTATAGGTGCAAAAAATAGGTACAGGGAAGAAATACAGGTTGCTATAGTAAGGGGGAGTTACTGTATGTTTTCAGATGACAGTATGTGCAAGTGATAGGATGTGGCAATTTTAGGATTGAGGATACCATCAATGACAAATGGGGAGATTGTTAGAAATATTATCATTGATGTCAAAGGTCTAGCATTATTTGTGATATAGGCTCCATTGCATTTAATTTTATTTATCTTGGCTAATATGAGTTAATATTTATTTAATATTAATGAATATATTTTTGGTTGCATATGAGACAAAAGAAGGGCCCATGGAGAAGTCAAAGAGCGACAAGGTAAAGACAAAAGAAAGATGGGATGAATTTTCCCATGAAGAGTCATCTTGGGGAATTCCAAGAGTCACCAAGTGAAGAGAAAAGAGGAAGGGCACAATTTCTCATGAAGGGACACTTTGAGGAATACAAAAAGTCACCAAGATAAGGACAAAAGTGGGAAAGATGTTTTTGGTCATGAAGGGTCACCACATGACTTTTCAAAGGCAAGAATATGAAGGGTCATACAAGTTTGACACCATTTTCCATGAGGATTTAAGGGTCACAAAGGGGGAAGGCCAAAGGTCATTTAGAAAGTTATAAATAAAGGCTTGAGAAGCCATTTGTAATATGAGATATAGAGGTTGATTTGATATTGTAATATCGAGCTTAGAAGAGCAATTGTGAGAGATGAATATGATTTGTATTTATTATATCTAGCTTAGAAGAGCAAAGGTGAGAGAGAGGAAAGAGATGTTGTATTGAACTATCATTTGTTGAGATAGCAACATTGAGAGATAGGTGTGTGGTATACACAAATGGGTTGGTGCTCCTGTGGGTTGGTGCTCACGAATTATTGCTGGGTTGGTGCTTGCCAAAGGGGTTGGTGTTCCTATGGGTTGGTGCTCATGAATCATTTTTGGGTTGGTGCTTCGAAAAGGGGTTTGGTGCTCTTGCAAGTTGGTGCTTGAGAATATTGTTTGGGTTGGTGCTCATTCATATACTTGAGATTGTTCTCTTTGGTTTTTTCCACATTGGGTTTCCACGTTATATCTGGTGTCTCTCTCTATCTTGTGTGGTGTTTATTGTTTGAGTTTTATTGCATATCTTCAATGATTGATTAAGTGGATTTTAGTTAAGGGAAATTTTTATAAAATATATGATATACTGATTCACCCCCCCTCTCAGTATATCCCATGCTTAACATTCATTTTATACCATATGATCTTCATGCATGAACTAATACAAGTTGTAAATTTTGATCTTAGGACTTATACATTGTTGGTCCCTATCTGTATCGATCTTCTTGATCATGTTACTTGGTAGTTCTATGGGCCTTTTGAGTTTTACGTATCACCAGTCTAGGCATTATCAAGCTTTCACCACATGGAAATCTCATAGTTTCTTATATCTTTATTGAAAATTCCATCCTCAATTCTCACCATCCAATCAAACTTTCTAAATCAATGTGAGCTATATATCTTGTAAATATATGCAAACTTAAATCATAATTAAGACATGAAAAGAACTTAGGGTATATACTTTAGGCTATAGTTATATTTCGTGTTAATAAACATGAATAAAATGTTATACCAAATTATTTAGGATAAGTTTAGAACACATTAAAAAGGGGGCCATGAATAATATAAGTATCTAATGTAAGGTTTTAACCTAGGGTTTTATCAAATTAACAAACATGATAAGACTTTAGATTAAAAAATTTAAGCTAGGTTTTATAGTAACGGGACCTTTTTTTTAAACTAAACTCATCAGGTTCATAAATACCATGGAGTGTATATATACTAAGGTTAAGGTCAATGTTTAAAACATGACTATATTTTGGCATGATATTCAAGCTTAGCATATGCACATCTAAACCTTGTTGCAAGGATCCCTGAGTATAGACATGGCTCTAAATAAACCAAATTAATCTATAGAAAACTAATTTTATCATTGAGATGCAAGTCAAAAGTTCATTTATCTTCTAGGTGAAATTAACTTGAGCTAAAATGTGATGGCCTTGTAAACATCAATGACAACCTTGTAGTCTTCAATTGAGGGGCATGAGAGGATCAAATTTAAATCCCAAAGTGTAGATGGTCTTATATAAACTTGGGTTAAATATGCTCCATTATATTATCTCCTTTGAGTAAGCACAAATCATAGATCATGGTCTGAATAGACATACTTTATTGGTCTCTATAGTCATAAAGTGGATTGAGTTAGCTTGGGATTATATGTAAAAACTAGACTAAGTCATAAGTCTAAGTCTTAAAAACATAATAAAGTGATGACCCCTTGAATGACTAAAAATTAAAATGCAAGATCTTATCCCAATGATCTTCTGATATTGAGTTGAAAAATAAGAGTACCATGTGGGGCTTTAGAACTTTGACTCTATTGACCCTAGGAAGAGTTCATAGATTGTTGATCTTCATATGGTATTATAATAAATGTTGATTGTGATCTGAATGATCAATCAATATAAGCTCGAAGGTTTAAGGCACTTTTACATCAGGTCTCTTTCATTCCATCCAATCAATGTTTCTTGATGAAGTGCAAACCATCGATCATGTGAAGAAGAAATATATTTAAGTTAGAGATTGAGATAATGTAAGGACTTAGGCTAAAGTTTTAAGACTAAGGTATCATTAATGTTTAAAAAACATGAATGAGGTCTTAGGACTAAGATGTTAGGCTAAGTACCAAAAGGGGACCATGAAATATAAAGTGAGGTTGAGCTAGGAAAGTAAAGGAACTTGCACATGTGAAAGTTAGACCCGATTTTAAAACTAAAGGGAAAAAATGATGGTGAAATATAGAAGGGACCAAACATGAATTTTAGGCTAGGGCTTGGTCATGTCTAAAAACATGATTAAATTTTAGCATAAAAAATGAACATAGTTCATTACATTTTTCCAAATGTTCCCACCAATTTTTCTCCCATGAAACATGAATTTAAACTCAAGAATCTAAGCAAGGGTTTTCAAATGAGGGTTTCAATATGTTTATAACATGGATTTAATCTTGAGTTCTTAAAGACCACAGGATACTAAAATCATAAATGATGATTAATATGTAATATCCAAGTGTAATTCCCTCAATGAGGGTCCCATAAAACCTACAACAGAGGCATCAATATCAACTATTATCAATACCAAATGAAGTTTAAAGTAGGATAATGAACAAAATTCCACCCTCATCAGTCGTGGATGATCTTCAAATACAAATATTCTATAAAACATGTCAAGTTTTTAGTTTTAAGGTTCAAATTTGTACAAGGGTCCCTATCTTTTAAAAATGGGGGTATGTTGACCTCAACAAATGGTGAATTTTATGAGAAACATACCAATATGTTATAACTTAGAGACTCTAGTTCAAACAAATAACTAGGTCACTTATCCCACTTGACTAATGCCATTATTAAGACTAATTCATGGTTGAAACAGACCTTGTAACTATAGAATTAGGATCAAACATTAGAACATAGACATACTATGTGTGTGCCTTGATTCCACTTACTATTTACCATGAAATTCAGGGGACAACTTCTAAGTTTCAAGTCTTTAATCATTAACCTTGACTTGGATAATTTTTGGATACTTATTATGCATCATGATCTTAGTTCAAGGAAGGCTTGGGCATTGCTCTACTACTATCTAGGCAGCTATAGCCCTGAAAGAGATGTCTTTGACTCCACTTATGACCTTGCTCTAATGCCATCCAGGCATCCATATCCCCAGTGGAGATTACCGAAATCATCTTTTATTGATAAGCTTTTGATTTTACAACAAGCTCTTGCTTTTGTATTTTTATATCTTTTGGGTTTTTTAACAAAGGTTGGGAGCCAGGATGGCCAAGCTTAAAGATTTGGTCAAGTGTCTGATCTTTAGACAATCACCTATGGTTACAACCTTTATCCCATGCAAGGATATTTGTTAAGTGTAAACATGTCTATGCTTTAATAATTTAAGTTGTCATTCTACATGCACAATTCTTCTTAAAACCAATCTCAGATCAAAATAATGTTTAAGTGTTTATGGAACAATTAACACATCTACTACTCCTTACTAGTTTCTTTAAATTATAAAATCAAGATCATATTTCCAGCCCATGGTGATCACATGCTTGAGATCTATACCTACATTTTTGAACATTTAGAGTTATTTATGTAATTAAGTGAGCTTTGAGTTAAGGTCTATCCAAAAGAACTTATTAGAAGCAAGGAACACATTAACAGAAAGTAAACACATAATATAAAGCAAATGAAAATCAAGTAAATATATATAAACTTATGTACAAACAAGGGAAAGGAAGGAAAAGGACAAAATAGAACTAAACTAGCCTACCTACGCTAATTCTAATCATCTTTACAGATTTACTCAATGAACATCCTGAGTGGGGTAGTAGAGAAGTATTTTTTGAGATATTGCCAATTAGTGGGTAGTGTGAAATCTTATCCTTGTAGATATTTTATTTTGAAGGTGTCATCTCCAAGTTTTTTGTAATCTGATAGGGGTCAATCCATAGAGGTGTGAAATTACCATGTTTTCCCTTGGGCTCAGATGCCTTGTCCAAAATAAGAACTACGTCTCCCTACCTGAACACCATGATCTTTGATCGCTTCTTAAACCACCTTTTTATTATAGTCTAGTGCTTGCTAAAGTTAGTAAAATATTCTTCTCAATCATCCTCCATCTAAACTATGCCAAGTAGCCTTGATTTTGTAAATTCTTGGTCTTCTACCATATACTCTTGTATAAACTTGTAAGTTAGCA
Source organism: Torreya grandis (assembly GCA_037957365.1). Lineage (NCBI taxonomy): Eukaryota > Viridiplantae > Streptophyta > Pinopsida > Cupressales > Taxaceae > Torreya > Torreya grandis. The sequence continues at coordinate 1,324,434 of JARHVA010004937.1, forward strand.
GCTTGAGTGTGATGGGGAATATGGGTTCTTGGCCATATACCAATCAGAAGGGAGATTCTTTAATGTCATACTTGAATCTTGTTATTTCTACCCAAAAGGCATATTTGAGGAGCTTATTTCATGTTCTAGGTTTGTCCATAGTAGACTTCTTAATTAATTTCATAAAGTTCTTGTCTATTGATTCAGACACTCCATTACATTGAGGGTAATGGTTGGATGAGAACTTGGGGATAATACCATTATCATATTCCCATTCTATCATTTATATGGATGTGAATGCAGACCTAATGTCACATACCAAAGAGAGTGGGGCCCCAGATCTGGTGAATATGTTTTCTTCTAAAAACTTGATGACTTCTTCAATTTTGCACTATTTGTTAGCTACTAATTTAGTCCATGTGGTAATAGTTAGTTTCTATCAAAACATATTTTTGACCTTCTAATGAATTAGGATTGATGAATATGACAAAATAAAGCTTCCATTGTGCAAAGGGTTTATCAACCATTAGTGGTTTTAATGGCATTATTGGTTTTGGTTCCTTTGTGTTGAAAATCTTGCATGAATGGCATTCTCTTACATGCTTATGAGCATCTTTAAAAATGGTGAGCAAATAATAGTTAGCCCTGAAAATATTATGAGCTATGGTTGTTAAAAATGGATGTCCACTTCCTAAATTTTCATGAAATGTGCTCATTATTTTATTAGATTCTTCCTTGTTTACACATCTCAAGTACACACCTTCAAAGTTCTTTTGGTATAGGATCCCATTCACGATTGGATAGTGAGTTGATTTGAGCCTTAGGGCCCTTTTATACTCCTTAGTTGCTTTTATAGGATAGGTTCCATTAATTAGTAAGTGAATGATGGGATCATACCAGTGACTAGGTTAAAATTTTTGCTAATCAACCTACATAATATTTAGTTTGGGGTTAGTATTGACAATCATTTGAATAAGACCTTGACACCTTACTAATATTCCAATCTTTATCTATATTTCATATTCTTAAGGAATATAAATCCACTTACCTCTTCACTTTCTAATCTCACATTGTCTTAGCATTAACTTAGTTTCCAAATCTAGTAGAAAGGAATGCACTTTATTCATAAGAATGTAGTGCCTAAATTTTTTAATGGCTTTGACTTATGCAAAAACTTTTTTATCAATTAAAGGATAATTTAACTCAGTTTTTTGCAATTTAGTGATCATAAAATCAATTGGATGGTCACATCCATCTATCTTCTGAGTTAAAATAGCAGTAATATTGTGATCAGAGGCAAGAGTAAAGGAAAAAGTCCTTTGAAAAGTCTAGACTTATCAAAATTGAAGCTTAACTAATTGCCTTTTTGAATTCCCTAGAGGGATTACTTTATTCCTCATTCCATGAGATTTTATCATCCTTCTTTAGCTTATCATTTAATGGCTTGACAATTTCTACAGATCCAGAAATGAATTTTCTCACAAAATTTATCTTTCCAAAAAATGATTTTAATCTTTTTCTACTATTTGGAGGTTCTATCTTTGATATATCTTCTATTCTTTTAGGATATATATAAATTACATCTTTAGTAATAAGATTTCCTAAAAAGTTTCCCTTAGTTACACAAAAAATGCTTTTCTTAGGGTTGAGGGAAATTCCATACCTTTTGCACCTTTTGAATACCTATTTTAAATGCATGAAGTGGTGCTCCCTATTCTCAGAGAAAATAGTTAGATCATCCATGTAAATTATGATGCATTTACCAATCAAACCCTGTAAGGCATTCTCTATGGCTCTTTAGAATGTATCTCCTACGTTGATCAACCCAAAAGGCATTCTATTATAAGCAAAGGTGTCCCACTTGGTTGTAAATGTTGTCTTTATTTTGTCTTCTTTTGTCACCAGCACTTGATTATATCTTGAAAAACCATTAAGCAAAGACATCATGGTAGAACTAGAAACAAGTTGTATTACTTGTTTAAGAGATGGGAGAGGATAATTATATTTTTTAGATTCCCTATTTAGGTTCCTAAAATCAATACATAATATAATCTCACCATTCTTTTTCCTTACTGGTATCAAGTTTTCAGCCCAGGTAGAGTGTCTAATGGGAAATATAATTCTATAATCTAATAATCTCTTGACTTCATTAAAAATTATGGGTTCTAAAATAAGTTTTGTAGGTCTTTGATTTTGCCTAAAAGGTTTACAATTCTCTTTAAGATGTATGGTATGAGTGATGACCCTTGGATAAAAAATCTTCAAGTCATCATATGACCAATCTATTACATCTTTTTACTTTGTTAACAATTCCTTGGCTCTTTTATTTTCAACAATTGTACATGCTTTCCTAATGTTATCCATATAAGGTAATATCAACTGCATTGTAATCTTTCCCATTTAATTTGGGAATCTTAGAGGCTTCAACTAACTTGTCTTGATCAAATAACCTTTCCATGGTAATCATTCCCTTAGGGATCTTGTTGTCATTTAGCTAAATGACTTTGTCATCAAATTTATTTTCAAGGGTGGTTTCATCAACCTCATTTATGATCTAGGCCTCAAATTCTCCCAAATTGGCCATGAGCTTTAGGATCTATTGGTCATCACTAAAGACCTATAGATAGTTTACATTGTATAGTATAGAAGGACAAGGTGCTAACTCAATGTTGAAGTTTGGTGAGGCCTGGTTAGGCATGAGATTAGCTATGGTAGAGGCTAGTTCATCATCAACTTTATTTTACTCCCTAGGGATGTACATAATATTGAAAGCATAAAATGACTCAACTAGATCCCAAACCCTAAATTTATACCTCTTACGATATGAAAATTTGCATTGATATTTTCTCCTTACCTAATTGACTACTAGTTCTAAGTCACCATAAACTAGCATTTATTTGACTTTGTTCTTGATAGAAAATTATAGTCCTAGGATGAGAGTCTTGTACTTTACAAGATTATTGGTACATGGAAATTGGATTATATAAGAAGAATGATATTTCTTACCAATAGGTTTTGTTAGAACAATTCCCACCCCAAATATATATTTATACCTAGCTACATTAAAATCCATCTTACACAATCCAAGGATAGTATGAGAAGGCTTAGAGTTACTTTAGCAGTTTTGAAAGTGAAAACTCCCAAATCAACATCAACTATGTTCACCTTTTCATTGATATCATTCTATTATGTGATTCATCCTTGGTTCTCTTTCCACTCTTATTTTATTTGAAACTCCTTTTAAGGCAGCCATAAATGTGAATAATTTGTGGACATATATCCATTTAATGTTATTGTCCATTCTCTACTTAATAGTATTATGTAGGCATCAGGGATATCTACCACTTGGATGTTAATGAATTGTTGGACTCTTGGGTTAGAAGATAGTTACATGTGAACATTTAAAAATTCCCTATCACTTTAACCCTAAAATTATCTAATTGGATGATAACCATATCAAAAATAATTTGGGTTAGACCAAGTTACTTACAAATACCTATAAGCATGATATTTGTAGAGGCACCATAATCTAACAAATAGTTATGTAAGTTCTTACAAAACATTCTTACCATAAGAAAAAAGGGTAAGGATTTTGTCTTAGATTTGTACATAGACACATTTGCATTATCAGTCTTAGACATCTTACTAGGTTTCTTAGACAAGGACTCTATCTATAGATATCTTTACTTAGTTATCTATGTCAATTCATGCAAAGTAATGTTATCTTTAATTTTATTCATATCATATAAAAATTATACATAGTCTTATTTGAAGAAAAAAATGTACTAATACTCTATTTAGAATTACTTCCCTTGGGAGGTTCTGGGTTATTATCTAATGTTGTGTCTAGAGGAGTACCAAAGTTGTTTGAAGGAGTTGATGTAGTCAAAGGCTACCTCTATTCTCTTTTCCTTAGAGGGTAGGTCTTATTCAAGAACTTATGGAAGGCATGAAATTATTTAGGAACATCATCAAGTTTATTATCTTCTTGGAAAGGGAAATAAAACATTTCCACCATGAAGGCTTGGTCAGCAGACTTGTATCCTAAATTACCTACACCATTATCTTTGTTAGGTACTACCTCAAAAGTGTCCAAATATTCTTGAAATGCTTCAAAAGATTTACAGAATACAATGCAATCAATTTATCCATGCTTAGCAGTGCAATGAACTCTACAATAATCTGTTAATTCAACATCAATAAGATTAATGTCCATGTTCTTCTTATCTATAAATGATTCATTATTCTTATGGTTATGGAAACTATAATTCTGGTATCTATTACTAGGTCTATTAAACCTTTGTAAAGATAAGTTTATACTATAAATTTTATAATTACTAACCTGATTTTGTAACTAAATAAATTCAATGCTAAGATTTTGGACCATCTTTAAAATAGAGTCATTCTCACTCTTTGAAACTTTAGAGTTATGAACCTGGTTAGTACTAGATATTGGTACTAATGACTTTTTATCATTTGGATTAAACCTAGTAGTAGCAAAGCTTAAGAATCTTAAGTTTTGATTAGGGTCATCATGGCTCAAGGGTAACTGGTTTAGTGATGGGATCTAATTTAGGGCTGACCTAATTTAATTGTTGCTGAGAAATATATTTAAGGTAGGCATATGTAGATTAACATTTGGGATAGAATAGGAGATTTGTCTTTGAGGTTGCATTTGATCATTAATGATCACTATTTCTAAATAGGTATGGCATAAGGTGGTTATAACTGGAAGAGATTTCTGTAAGAACACATAATTTGTAAGATCTACTACATCTTTATAGATTTATAAAGATGAAACCTCATCAGGTTTGTAAGGATCTATTGTCTAGCTGTGCATCTTTTGAAAACTAAAATTAAATGCTCTAATGGACTCACTTTCATCTCTTCTAATGGTCGTAAATTATTAGTATAGGATACAGGGGCTAATAACTTTTCTAAATTGGTCAATAAAGACATTGTTAAAACCATCCTAGCTGGTAATGTAATTATCAATAATATTTATAAACCATTCATATGTAACATTCCTAAACATAAAATGAAATAGATATAAGCTACATCTTCATGGGTAACATTTAATAACCTTAATGTAACTTTAAATGATTTAATGTGTTCCTCTAATTTACAATACCATTTAAACTAAATGTTGGAAAATATTTCTCTAAATTGTGGGGGAGATCATGTACTACACTTGGTATGTTGATGGAAGAATCACCTAACCATGCTATACTTTGGTGATAGTTGAATGTAGTAGTATCTTGGAGTGTTTAGGTTGTTAAAGACTTCGAACATCTATGCCAAACTTTGTCTTGCCTAGCTTTCCTGTGTATTCCTAATTCAAGCAGAGGTTCTCTTGTTTGTAAATGTGATCTCATTCTAATTCTAGGAAATTCCAGCTTGAGGAATTTGAATTCTACTTGAAATATGACATGTTAAGTTAATATTTACCAAGAACAAAGGTTAAACTTGCACATTAAGCAAAATTTTTAAATATCCACATAAGGAATAATAAAGGACTAAGAACTTCAACTAAACTAGCTCAAATATATGCCCAAATACATAAATATGATCGATATTTACATCTCTAATCTCAAATGAATTTAAATTTGTAAAGGATCTATGAATATTTAACCAAAATGGATATTTATAACCTAAAACGTATCAAATTTATAAATTTAAAGTTAACTTTACTCGAATCGCATCTATATACTTTCAAAGAACACTAATCTTTGTCTAAGAAAGCATGAAGATAAGTCTGAAAACATGGAGACAACCAATCCTTACACAAATATGTTAACTTAAATTTTCAAAGAATAACATGGTCTCTGATCAAAATATACCAAAACTAGCAAGATCATACAAATTTACAAGGAGGCCCTCTTTATAGCACCAATAGAGCTTCCACCTATTGATGCCTCTAAGTGTATCACAAATGATCTTAGTGTTTAAAGAAAACTTATCATTTGAGAATTCAAAGCATGAGTTTAAGGCTATGGTAATTTAGTCACCTATGATGAAATAATGGTAGAGCAACCACACCATTCCGTAATATTTATATTGGTTGGTGGTTGGGAGCCATTATGGTCAAGCTAACAAAATATATGAAAAGTATGAAGCATCCATGTTATTATTTGGTGAATTATGATCAAAATCTAAACTAAACACTACTCTAGAATGAATATTTACAAATATTCTAAACTAGGGTGATCTGGTTAAAAAAGAAGTAAAAAAGGAAAGGTAGGGCAGAAAGAAAGTATGTGAATTCTGATCTTTATCTTAAACATTAAGACAAGGCTTAAATTTTTAATGGACATGCATTTTAACTGATGTATAATGTATAGTAGTAGATTCTCAAATTCACTACACACCAAGAAAATATCTAAGGACAAGATGAAGAAATACAAGTAAGAACTGATTTACTTTAAGGATTTACTACTACAATCAAATAACATATGCACATCCTTATGCATAGAAAATAAAACAAAGTAAACCCAAGTACATTTAACTAATCGAGCATTGGCACAAATTAAAAACCTTGTATTAAAATTACATGTCTATAATTCTTTAAAAAAATCAAATATAAGACTTAAAACATAAAAATAAGAGAGAAGACATGATAATAATTGAAACAAACAACTAAGACAAACTCTACAGTATTCCATTCTTGTATTAAATTATTCCCAAATTTACAAAGTAGTTTATCTCTTAAAACTCCCTCCTCCTTTACAATAGACAATGCTTCTTTTATAGGTTTCAAGGAATCATGTCAATTAGTTCCATAGACTAATAAGTGTATAAATAAGGATTGTTGTCATTTTACAAAGTTCCTTATAATACACTAAACTTTCCAAAATAAATTGACCTTTTTGCAAAATGATAACAAAATGTGCATGCCTTTACAAAGAATATTCTAATCTTTAAATATTAAAAAATTCATATGAAACAAAACACTTCTAGCCAACTGGTGGGCCCTTTGATGATGTTGTTGCTTGCCTTTCTTGGAGGATCTTCAACATGTAGCGTTGGTCACTGATAAATTAAAGATCAATAACTGGCTTCAAGAAAAGCTCTTGCCCATGGTATTCCAAGTCCTTAAGATCATTCTAAATATTTTCCATAGTTTTCTTGATACCTCTAACATCTCCTATTCTCTATTTAGAGGAAATAATTAAACCCATGACTTTGTTATTACCCTCAGCTATTTTCTCTCTCTTTGTTTTCTCACTTCTTGCATGAATTCCAAGGTTCTTTGTTTAAATTATTCATCTCCTATGAGACCTAGTGGGTTGAGGGCTATGGGCTCTTTGATCAAAATATCTAAGATAATAGATATTTTTCTTTCCATCTGGTTGAAAGCTTTAGCAAGGCTTTCCATATCCTTGGACCAGTTATCCATGACATCAATTTTGTCAACCAATATGGCCATGGACATATTTAGATGTCCCTTGATAATAGTCCTAAAACATGGAACTATATTTTTAGATGTAGCCTTAATTATTTGCATCACTTGGGAGATTGTAACTTACCATTGGCCAACTTGGCCTATTGCTTATCTATATTTGAATCCCTATTTACTTTTGTCTTGATCTGGCTATTTTCAAATGGTTGAATAGTCCCATCATGACATCCTCAAACTTATTAAACCTATCCTCATGAATGGACAACATAGAAGCCTCTTTTAAATTCTTGTTTTCTTGGAGTAGATCCTTGATCATTGTTCACAATTGGTCACTTTGAGCCTGAGCTACTTTAAGGATATTTCTTTAAATACCTTATCATGTCTTATTTTTTACCCAGCTACTGGAATTAAGATAAAAAATGGTTCAAGCTTCTAGAAGGTGAACTCTTCACCTCCTACCATGGCCCTTTTCTCAATTATTCACTCCATGTTGGCAAACTCTAGATTAAACATGATTCCAATTGATGATTCAATCACTTTTGGAGTAGGCATCTCAAATTGTGTCTCACTTGAATTTTTTGGAGTATCCATTTGAGTGCCATCTGATCTTCCATGGGTAGTCATCTTTCTCTCTTCTTGTTTTTTTAGCTCTAGAATCCAAAGTTTGATTTATTCATAGACATGAATACTCATTGACTTTGTGATTTCCCATTAGTGGTGCATAGTCGGTATATTTTTCAACTTCTCATATAGAAACCACTCTAGAATAATTGGAAAATCATTTGGGTTTTCATCCCTAAAGATATTGATCTCACTCAATGAGTGAGTGAAGGTCACTCTAGGTTTCTTTGGTCCTATAATATATTATGCCAATTCAATGTTTCTTTTTTGTATGGGAGCAATGGGAACTAAGTCTAGTGATACTTTTTTGCCTTTATCTTTTTCTATCTCTAATTTCTCCTTAGTTTGGGACTAAGGTTCTTTCACTTGTTCTCCTTCTTCATCTGGCCCATAGGTGCTAGCCAATATTTGTAATACATCTTCTACTATTTCTCCTAGATCTAATGCAATTACATCTATATATTCAATGGGGTATTTTGGTCTTTTAGAATAGGCTAAAGATGATGTCCCCTCATTAGGTCTATTTTCCTTAGGCTTCTTTTCAATCTACACCTTAATATTTTGTGCAACTTGTGTTTTAGACTAATGTATTTTTGTATGTGGTTGGGATGGAGCAAGGCTAGAAGATTAAAAGTTTTAAGATAAGTTTTATGGTAATGGGACCTTTTTTTAAACTAAAATCATTAGTTTCATAAAGACCATGGGGCATATATAGACTAATGTTAAGGTTAATGTTTAAATCATGACTATATTTTGGCATGATATTCAAGCTTAGGATATGGACATCTAAACCTAGTTACAAGGATCCCTGAGTGTAGACATGGCTTTAAATAAACAAGATTAATCTATCGAAAACTAATTTTATCATTGAGATGCAAGTCATAAGTGCATTTATCTTTTGGATGAAATTGGCTTAGACCTAAAATTTGATGGCCTCATAAATGTCAATGACAGCCTTGTAGTCTTTAACTGATGGGTTTGAGAGCATCAAATTTAAATCTAAAACATAGTTGGTACCATATAAACTTGGGTTAATTATGATTCATCATATTATCTCCTTTGAGTAAGCATAAATTATTGATCATTATCTGAATATACATACGCTATTAGTCTCTATAGTCATAAAGTTGATCGAGTTAGCTCAGGATCATATGTAAAAACTAGACTAATTCATAAGTCTAAGTATTTTAAACATAATAAAATGATGACCCATTAAATGACAAAAAACTAAAATGCATGATATTATCCCAAGGTTCTTTTGATATTTAGTTCAAATGCAAGAGTACTATGTGGGGCCCTCAGGGGCTTGAGAGCTTTGACTCTATTGACTCTGGTAAAAGTTTGTATAGTGTTGATATTCATATGGTCTCCTAATAACCATTGATTTTGATCTGAATGATCAATTGAGATATGCTCAATGGGTCAAGGCCCTTTTACATTAGGTCTCTTTCATTGCATCCAATCAATGTTGCCTGATGAAGTGCAAACCATTGATCCTATGAAGAAGTAAGATATTTAAGTTAGAGCTTGAGATAATGTAAATACTTAGGCTAAATTATTAGGGATAAGGTCTCATTTATGTTGAACAAACATGAATGAGGTCTTAGGACTAAGATGTTAGGCTAAGTATGAAAATGGGACCATGAAATATAAAGTGAGGCTGAGCTAGGAAAGTAAAAGAATCTTCACATATGAAATTTAGACCTGATTTTAAAACAAAAGGGAACAAATGATGGTGAAATATAAAATTGACCAAACATGATTTTTAGGCTAGCGCTTGGTCATGTCTATAAAAATGATTAAGTCTTAGTATAAAAATTGAACATAGTTCATTACATTTTTCAAAGTGTTCCCACCAATTTTTGTCCCATGAAACATAAATTTAAATTGAAGGATCTATGTAAGGGTTTTCAAAGGAGGGTTTCAAGATGTTTAGAACATGGATTTGATCTTAAGTTCCTATAGATGACTTGATATTAAAATCTTTAATGAATATTAATCTATAATACCCAAGTGTAATTCACTCAATGAAGGCCCCATAAAACCTATAATAGAGGCATCGAGATCAACTATTATCAATACCAAATGATGTTTAAAGTAGGATCATGAACAAAAGGCCACCCTCATCAGTTGTGGATACTCTTTAAATACAAATATTTTGTAAAACATGTCAATTTTTTAGTGTTAAGGTTCAAAATTACACAAGGGTCCCTATTTTTTAGAAATGGGGGTATGTTCACCTCAACAAATAGTGACTTTTAGGGGAAACATAGCAATATGTTATAAATTAGAGACTCTAGTTTATATAAATAACTAGGTCACTTATCCCACTTGACCAATGCCATTATTAAGATCAATTCATGGTTGAAACAAACCTTGCAACTACATAATTAGGATCAAGCAATAGAACATAGACATACTGTGTGTGTGCTTTAATTCCACTTATTGTTTACCATGAGATTCAAGGGATAACTTCTAAGTTTCAAGTCTTTAATCATTAACCTTGAGTTTGATAATTTTTGGATACTTATTACGCATCATTATCCTAGTTTAGGGAAGGCTTGGGCATTAATTTGCTACCATCTGAGCATCCATAGCCCTGATAGAGATGTCTTTAGCTTTACTCATGACCTTACTCCAATTCTAGCTAGGCATCCATATCCATAATGGAGATTATCAAAATCACATTTTCTTGAGAAGCTTTTGATTTTGCAACAAGCTCTTATTTTTTTATTTTTAGATCTTTTGGAATTTTCAACAAAGGTTGGTAGCCAAGATGGCCAGGCTTAAAGATTTGGTCAAGTGTCTGATTTTGAGACAATCACCTATGGTTGCAACCTTTATCCTAGGCAAGGATATTTGGTAAGTGTAAAAATGACTATTCTTTAATAATTTAAGATTTCATTCTACATGCACAATTCTTCTTAAAACCAATCTTAGATCAAAATAATGTTTAAGTGTTTATGGAATAATCAACCCATCCCCCACTCCTTATTATTTTCTTTAAATTATAACATAATGCTCATATTTATAGCCCATGGTGATCACATTCTTGAGATCCATACCTACATTTTTTAACCTTCAAAGTTCTGTAAGTAATTAAGTGACTTTCGAGTTGAGGTATGTCCAAAAGGACTTATTAGAATCAAGGAACACATCAATAGAAAGCAAACACATAATATAAATTAAAGGAAAAGAAAGTAAATATATATAAATTTATGTACAAACAAGGAAAAGGACAAAAGGGAAGTAATAAACTAGCCTACCCACACTAAATTATAATCATCCTTACATATTTACTCCATGAAGATCCCAAGTGAAGCAATAGAGAAATAATTTTTGAGATATTGCCCATTAGTGGGTAGTGTGAACTCTTCTCCTTGTAGATATTTTATTTTTAAGTTGTTATCTTGAAGTGTTGCTACAATTTGATAGGGGCAAATCCATAGAGGTTTGAAATTACCATGTTTGCCCTTGGGCTCAGATGTCTGATCCAAAAGAAGAACTAAGTCTCCTTGCCTAAACACCATGCTATTTGATTGCTTGTCAAACCACCCTTTTATTATCATCTAGCACATACTAAAGTTATAAAAATATTCTTCTCAAGCATCCTCCATCTGAACTATGTCAAGTATCCTTGATTTTGTAAATTCTTGGTATTCTATCATATACTCTTGCATAAACTTATAAGTTGGCATCTTGAGTGTTTATTTAAGGGCCTAATTGAATCTTGTTATGGCTACCCAAAGGGCATATTTGAGGAGCTTATTTCATGTTCTTGATCTGTCTGCAACCGACTTGTTGATTACTTTCATCAAGTTCTTATCTGTTGATTCAGATACTCTAGTACATTGAGGGTAATGGTTGGATGAGAACTTGGGGATAATACCATTATCATATGCCCATTCTATCATTTATATGGATCTGAATTCAGACCCATTATCACATACCAAAGAGAGTGGAGCATCAAATCTTGTGATATGCTTTCTTCTAAAAACTTGATCACTTCTTCAGTTTTGCACTATTTTTTAGCTACTACTTCAGTCCATGTAGTGAACTAGTTAGTTTTGATTAGAACATCTTTTTGACCTTATGATGAGTTAGGATTGATGAATCTAATGAAATCCATCGCCCTTTATGTAAAGGGTTTATCAACCATTATTTGTTGTAATGGCATTGCTGCTTTTGGTTACTTTGTGTTGAAAATCTTGCATGAATGGCATTCTCTTACATTCTTATGAGTATCCTTTAAAATGGTGGGAAAATATTAGTTAGCCTTAAGACTCTTGTGAGCTATTGTTGTTAAAAATGGACATCCGCTTCCTAAATTTTCATGAAATGTGCTCATTATTTTATTAGCTTCTTTCTTGGATACGCATCTCATGTACACACTTTCAAAGTTCTTTCAGTATAAGATCCCATTTTTGATTAGATAGTGAGTTGATTTGACCCATAGGTCCCTTTTCTGCTCCCTAGTTGGTTCTATAGGATAGGTTCCATTAATTAGTAAGTGAATGATGTAATCATTCTAGTCATTAGATTAAAAAAATTTCTAATCAACTTGCATAATATTTAGTTTAGGGCTAGTATTGACAATCATTTGAATCAGACCTTGGCACTTTACTAATTTTTTAGTCTTTATCTATATGTCATATTATTTAAGAATATACATCCACTTACCTCTTCACTCTCCAATATCACATTGTCTTAGCATTAACTTAGTGGAAACATTTGGTAGAATGACATGCAATTTATTCATAAGAATGTAGTGCCTAGATTTTTTGATGGATTTGACTAATGAAAAAACTTTTTTATCAATTAAACGATAATTTAACTTAGTTTTTTTCAATTTAGTGCTCATAAAAGCAATTGGATGGTCACATACATCTATCTTCTGAGTTAAAATAACAACACTAGTGTGATCAGAGGTAAAATAGTAGAGGAAAAATTCCTTTGAAAAGTATAAACTTATCAAGACTGGAGCTTAATTGATTGCCTTTTTGAATTCCGCAAAGGCCTTATTTGATTCTCATTCATGAGATTTTATCATCTTTCTTTAGCATTTCATTTAATGACTTGATAATTTCTATAGATCCAGAAATGAATTTTCTCACAAAATTTATCTTGCCAAAAAATGATTTTAATTTTTTTTTACTATTTGGAGGTTCAATCTTTGATATATCTTCTATTCTTTTAGGATCTATAGAAATTACATATTCAGTAATAACATGTCCTAAAAATTTTCCCTTAGTTACACAAAAAATGCTTTTCTTAGGGTTGAGAGAAATTCCATACCTTTTACACCTTTTGAATACCTATTGTAAATGCATGAAGTGGTCCTCCCTATTCTTAGAGAAAATAGTTAGATCATCCATGTAAATTATGATGCATTTACCAATCAAACCCTATAAGGCATTATCTATGGCTCTCTATAATGTATCTTCTACATTGATTAGCCCAAAAGGAATTCTCTTGTAATCAAAGGTGTCCCACTTGGTTGTAAATGTTGTCTTTATTTTATCTTCTTTATTCAACAACACCTGATTATATCTTGAAAACCCATCAAGGAAAGACATCATGGAAGAAATAGAAACAAGTTATATTACTTGACCAAGAGATGGGAGAGTATAATCATATGTTTAGATTCCATATTTAGGTTCCTAAAATAAATACATAATCTAATCTCACCATTCTTTATCCTAATTAGTACCAAGTTTATAACCCAGGTAGAGTGTATGATGGGAAATACAATTCTAGAATCCAATAATCTCTTGACTTCATTTAAAATCATGGGTTCTAAAATAGGATTTGTAGGTATTTGATTTTTATTGAAATGTTTAAAATTATCTTTAAGAGGTATAGTATGAGTGATGACCCTTGGATCAAAAATCTTGAATTCATCATATGACCTATCTATTACATCTTTTTACTCTGTTAACAATTCCTTGGCTCTTTTATTTTCAACAGTTGTACATTATTTTCTAATATTGACCATCTAAGGATGATCTTGAGATCCAAGATCAAATACATTGTAATATTTCCCATTTACTTTAGGAATCTTAGAGGCTTCAGCTAGCTTGTCTTGATCAAACAACCTTTCTAAGATAATCATTCCCTTAGGAATCTTGTTGTGATTCAGCTAAATGACTTTGCCATCAAATTTGTTTTCAAGGGTGGTTTCATTAGCCTCATCTATGATCTAGTCCTAAAATGATCCTAAATTGGCCATGAAATTTAGGATCTATTGGTCATCACTAAAGACCTACAGATAGTTTCCATTATATAAGATAGAAGGACGAGATGTTAAATCAATCCTAAAGTTTGGTGTGTCCTAGTTAGGCAAGAGATTAGCTATGGCAGAGGCTAGTTCATCAATAACTTTATTTTAATCCCTAGGTATGGACATAATATTGAAAGCATAAAAAGACTCAAATAGATCTTAGCCCCTAGATTTATACCACTTAAGGTATGAAAATTTGCATTGATATTTACTCCTTATCTAATTGACTAATAGTTCTGAGTCACCATAAACTAGTATTTATTTGAATTTGTTCTTGATGGAAAATTATAGTCTTAGGATGAAAGCCTTGTACTCTATAAGATTTTTAGTATAAGGAAACTAGATTCTATAATAAGAATGACATTTCTTACCAATAGGGTCGGTTGAAACAATGCCCACCCTAGATCTAGATTTACACCTAACTGTATCTAAATGCATCTTCCATAATCCAAGGATAGTTTGAGAAGGCTTAGAGTTACTTTAACAGTTTTTATAGTGAAAACTCCTAAATCAAAGTCAACTATGTTAACCTTTCATTGATATGATTGTAATCTATGATGATATGTTTTATCCTTGGTTGTCTTTCCACTTTGATTTGATTTGAAACTCCTTTTCAAAGAAGTGACAGATGTGAATAATCTATGGGCATATATCTATTTATTTCTATTATCCATTATATAATTAAAAGTAGTTCATATGAATCATGGATATCCACCACTTAGATGTTAATGAATTGTTGGACTCTTAGGTTAGAAGCCAATTGCATGTGAACATTTAACAATTACCCTATCAAACATAGTGGGGGTTAGACTAAGTTACTTTTGAATACCTATAGGCATGATATTTGTAGAGGAACCATAATCTAAAAATATTTATGTATGTTCTTAAAAAACAATTTGACCATAATCAAAAAGGGTGGGGATTTTGTCTTAGCTTTGTACATAGCCACATTTGCATTATCAATCTTAGACGTCTTGATAGGTTTCTTAGACAATGACTCTATCAATAGATCTCTTTGCTTAGTTAGCTATGTCAATTTAGGCAAAGTAATGTTATCTTTAATTTTATTCATATCCTCTAAAATATTATACACGGTCTTATTTGAAGAAATAAATGTATTAGTACTCTGTTTAGAATTACTTCCCTTTGGAGGTTCTAGCTTATTATCTAGTTTAGTGTTTGGAGGAGTGCCAATGTTGTTCAAAGGAGTTACTGTAGTTAAAGGTTGCCTCTGTTCTCTATTCTTTAGAGGGTAGGTCTTCTTTAGTAATTTGTAGAAGGTATGAACTTATTTAGAAACATCATCAAGTTTATTATCTTCTTGGAAGGGGAAATTAAATGTTTCCACCATGAAGGATTGGTCAACAGACATGGATCCTGAAGTACCTGGACCATTATCTTTGTTAGGTACTACCTCAAAAGTGTCCAACTTTTCTCTAAATGCTTCAAAATATTTACAAAATTCAATGAAATCAATTTCTCCATGCTTAGCAGTACAATGAGCTGTATAATAATCTGTTAATGTAACATCAATAAGATTAATGTCCATGTACTTCTTATTAGTAGATGATTCATTATTCTTATGATTATGTAAATTATCATTCTAGAATCTATTATTAGGTTTATTAAACCTTTGGAAAGATAATTTTATAATAGAAATTTCACAAGTGCTAAGCTTCTTTTGTAACTAAATAAAGTCAATGCTAAGATTTTGTACCATCTTAAAAAATAGAGTCATTCTCACTCTTGGGAACTTTAGAGTTATGAACCTAGTTAGTACTGGAGATTGGTACTAATGCCTCTTGATCATTTTTATTAAACCTAGTGATAGCATGGCTTAGTAATCTTATGTTCTGATTAGGGTCATCATGGCTCAAGGGTAACTAGTTTAGTGATGGGATCTGATTCAGGGCTAATCTCTTTTAATTGTTGCTAAGAAATATATTTAAGGTAGGCATATGTAGATTAACATTTGGTATAGAGTAGGCCATTTGTCCTTGAGGTTTAATTTTATCATTAATGATCACTACTTTTGAATAGGTATGGGATAAGGTGGTTATGAATTGAAGATATTTATTTAAGAACACAAAAGTTGTAAGATCTAATACATCTTTATAGATGTATAAAGCCAAAACCTCATCAAGTTTGTAGGGATATATGGTCTGGCTATGCATATTTTTAAATATAGCATTAAATGCTATCATGGACTCACTTGCATCTCTTTTGATGGTGGAAAATTAATGGCATAGGATACAGGGGCTTATAACTTATCCAAATTGGTCAATAAAGACATTGTTAAAACCATCCTAGATGGTAATGTAATTATCAGGAAGATTAAGAAACCATTCATATGCAACATCCCTAAACAAAAAATTAAATATCCTATAAGCTACATCTTCATGGGTAACATTTAAAAGACTTAATGTAGATTTTAATGATTTCCTTTATAGTTACAACACCATTCGGACTAAATGTTGGCAAATATTTCTCAAGATTATGGGGGAGATCATGTATTACACCTAGTATGTTGATGGAATAATCACCTAACCATGTTATACCTTGGTGACAGTTGAATGTAGTAGTATCTTGGAGTGGTGAAGTTGGAAAATACTTTGAACATCTACACCTAACTTTGTCTTGCCTAGCTTTCATATGGATTTCTAGTTCAAGCTGATGTTCTCTTGTTTCTGAATGTGATCTCATTCTGATTCTAGGCAATTCCAACTTGAGGAATTTTTATTCTACCTAAAATATGACATGTTAAGTTAATCATTACAAACTCTGAACTAAGGATTACTCTATAATGAATATTTATAATGATTCTAAACTAGGGTGATCTTGTTAAAAAGGAAGTCAAAAAGGAAAGGTAGGGCAAAAAGAAATTATGTGATTTACAATATTTATCTTTAACATTATGACAAGGTTTAAATTCTAAATGGACATGAATTTTAACTGATTTATAATGTATAGTAGCATATTCTCAAATTCCACTACACACCATGCAAATATGTAAGGATAAGATGAATAAATACAAGTAAGAACTGATTTACTTTAAGGATTTACTACTACAATCAAATAACATATGCATATCCTTATACAGAGAAAATAAAATGAAGTAAGCCCAAGTACATTCAACTAATCTAGAATTGGCACAAATTAGCAACCATGTATTAAAATTACATGTATAGAATTCTTAAAAACCATTCAAATATAAGACTTAGAACATAAAAATGAGAGAGAAGACATGATAATAATTTACACAAATAACTAAGATAAACTCTACAATATTCCATTCTTGTATTAAATTATTCCCAAAGTTACAAATTAGTTTAGCTCTTACAACTCCCTCCTCCTTTACAATAGATAATGCTCTTTTTATAGGTTTCAAGGAAGCATGTCGATTAGTTGCATCGACTAACAAGTGTATAAGTAAGGGTAGTTGTCCTTTTACAAATTTACTTAAAATACACTAAAATTTCCAAAATAAATTAACCTTTAGGCAACATGATTAAAAAATACATGTACCTTTATAAAGAATATTCCATTTTTTAAATATTGCAAAATTCATATGGAATGAAACACTTCTAGCCAGCTGGTGGGCCCTTTGATGATGTTGTTGCTTGGTTTTGTTGGAGGATCTTCAACATATAGTGTTGGTCACTGATAAATTGAAGATTAATAACTGGCTTCAAGAAAAGGTCTTGCCCACAGTATTCCAAGTCCTTAACATCATTCTCAATATTTTCCATAGTTTTTTTGATGCATCTAACATCTCCTATTTTCTCTTTAGAGGAGATAATTAAACCCATTACTTTTCTATTACCCTTAGTTATTTTTTTTCTCACTTATTGCATGAATTTCAAGGTTCCTTGTTTAAATTCTTCATTTCCTATGAGACCTAGTGCTTTGAAGGCTATGGGCTCTTTGATCAAACTATCTATGATATGAGATATTTTTCTTTCCATCTATTGAAGGCTTTAACAAGGCCTTCTATATCTTTGGACTAGCTATCTATGGCATCAATTTTTTCAACCAATATAGCCATGACCATATTTAGATGTGCCTTGCTAATAGTCCCAAAACCTAGGACTAGATTTTTAGATGGGGCCTTAATCAGTTCCCTCACTCGAGAGCTTGTAACTTGCCATTGGTCAACTTGGCCTATTGCTTATCTATATTTGAATCCCTATTTCCTTTTATCTTGATATAACTATTTCCAAAAGGTTGAATAGTCCCATCATGACATCCTCAAAATTCTTAAACCTATCCTCATGAATGGAAAACATAGCAGCCTCTTTCAAATACCTATTTTCTTGGAGTAGACCCTTAATCATTGTTCACTATTGGTCACTTTGAGCATGAGCTACTTTCAGGATCTTTTCTTCAAATACCTTATCATTTCCTAGTTTTTGCCCAGCTACTAGAGTTAAGATGGAAAGTGGTTCAACCTTTTGAAGGGTGAAATCTTCACCTCCTATCATGGCCATTTTCTCAATTACTCACTCCATGTTGGTAAAATCTAGATTAAACCTGATTGCAACTGATGATTCCATCACTTTTGGAGTAGGCATCTCAACTTGTGCATCAATTGAAGTTTTAGGATCATCCATTTGAGTGCCATGTGGTCCTCTAAGGGCAGTCTTATTTCTCTCTTCTTCTTGTTTTTTCAGCTCTAGAATCTAAGGTTTGAGTTCTTCTTGAACACGAATGTTCATTAAGTTTGTGACTTCCCACTAGTGGTGCATAGTTGTTATCTTTTGCAACTTCTCGTATAGAAACCACTCATGAATAATTATCCCATTAATTGAGTTTTCATCCCTAAAGATATTGATCTCACTCAATGGGTGAGTGAAGGTCACTCTAGGTTTCTTTGGTCTTGCAGGATATGGTGCCAATTCAGTGTTTATTTTTTGTGTGGGAGTAGTGGGAACTAAGTCTAGTGCTACATTCTTGCTTTTATCTTTTTTTTTCTCAATTTCTCCTAAGTTTGGGACTAAGGTTCTTCCACTTGATCACCTTTTTCATCTGACCTATAGGTGCTAGCCAATATTTGTAATGCATCTTCTACTATTTCTCCTAGATCTAATGTAATTACATATATATATTCAATGGGGTATTCTAGTCTTTTAGGCTAGGCTAAAGATGATGTCCCTTCACTAGGTCATTTTTCCTTAGGATTATGTTCAATCTACACCTTAGGATTTTTTACAACTTGTGCTGTAGACAAATGTGTTTTTATATGTGGTTGGGCTAGAGTAAGGCCAGAAGATTGACCTCCCAATATGTGGTACTATCTTGGAATGAGTTATGAAATGGCTTCACTTTCCCTCATATCTCTCATCAACCTTGCTTCTAATTTGAGGTTGAATTTCTTCAACCTTGTTTAAACCTCATAAAAGGATGAATATATTATGTATATGTTATCAAAAGCACTTGGGTGATGCTCATAAGGTACATTTATTGTTTTGGATTTCAAAAGTTTTGTGACCCTATCATTTGTGTCCCATTGGCTTAAGTCATCATGCTAAAATTTGAAAGAGGCTTTATGTCTATTAGCATCTTTAATGTTGTTCCAATACTGGAAGATGGTCTTGAAAATGGCCAAGGATATAATATGTATCAACCCTTTCAATTTCTCTCTACAGACACCATATATACCATTGTATATTTTAAATGTAATTTTTTATTCAACTAATTTATTTGGAATGTGGATTGGTGACCTCAATGGAGTACATTATGTTCCCTCTATCTGGATGACAAGCATTCCAAGTAAAACCATATGTCTCCAATGGCTTCAATGTATTTCTTCACCAATGGGTTAATTTTGGGCATAGGTTTCATTCAAATGAGGATAGATTAAATCAAAAATAAACTAAATATGCTCTCTATATTTGAAGATATGTAACTTGGAGTAAAATTGGGACACTATTTATGTCCTATCAAGAGACCATCCCTTGAAGTTAGGGATCTCAATTGTGGAAATAAAGGCATCCAAGAGGTAGGGTATCATATAAAATTCTCTCCTAGTCCCTTTCTTGACTGCAATGATCTATCTATATAAGCATGTACAGATAAGCTCACCAATAGGGGGAGTTAGCTCCTTTTCAATCATGTAATAAACTAGGGGTACCCATATGTTTTTAACATAAGTGGTTATGGGGATTCCAAAGAGTCTATTCATTATGGTCATTATCAATCTAATTCCAAGTTGAAATTGGCTAATGGGAATGTTCCCACTAGGTTCAGAAAATACATGGATTTTAGAATATAGCCATGGTGTCAGAATGGCCTTGAGGTCATTTTTGTTAGCCCATTCAACAAGTGTGGTCACCTCTAATCGAGGCTTGGGAATAGTATAGTATCTTTCAAATGCAATGGGGGATTCATAGGCAAAGCATTTATGAGTATGCTCATTAATTAACATGCCCTTTTTAATTTTACATTCTTTAAAAATAGGAAGGACATTAATATAGTTGATAACCTTTGGTTTAGATACTACATGGTGAATTCTTGCCATTTGTTTTGTAACTAGGTTGTAATACCTCACCTTGAAGGACACAACCTTCTCTTGTTCTTTGGTTATGGGTTGTAACTCCTCAATTATCTAAAATATCTTGGACTAACTATTTTCCCCACTGTTCAAGGACACAACATTGAGTACTATGTCTTTAAAGACCCTCCATTTAGTGTTTGTGGCCAAATATAGCTTAGTGTCTTCTCCATGTTTCCTATCACCTATTACGACTATGAATTTTGCAAATTTTTCAACACTAGTCTACAAATTGTCTCTTGATCAGTTTGCACTTGCTTAGATAACAATTGGGCTCTTTTGGTTTGACTATGGTTAATTTAGTATCAAATTAGTCCTTTAAGTAGAGGCTATGGATTTTCTATAGATTTAATGGTGATGGTTTACTTGTACTTAGGTGAATTTGTGCCTTGGAGTTTATTTAGACCTTTAGATTTATATGTTTGCCTTTTCGAGACCTCAAAATCTCTAGTTTTGTCATCTTGTGCCCATGTGACATCTATGTAGCATCATGCTGACAGTTTTCATTGCACTTTTCATAATGTATTTGAATAACTAGACATTACCTTTTAAAATCAGCCTTTTATTTTGCACCATAGATGTGCATGGACCAACATAGGCCATAGATTATGATCTAGGGACTTGTACACAATTGATCCCTATCTGCATCAAGCTTCTTAGTTATTCTACATGGTATTTCTATGGGCCTTCAGATCTCTATGAATCACCTATCTAGGCATTATCATGCTTATTCTATGTGGTGGTATCATGCTTACCTAGAGATTTTTTGAAAATTCCATCCTTTTTTGCATTATCCAGTCAACATGAGCCATAAATCTTGTAAACATACACAAAATTTAATCATCATTAGGACATGCAAAGAACTTAGGATAAATACTTTATGCTATAGTTCCATTTTGTGTTAATAAACATTAAATGAACTTTAGACCAAAGTATTTAGGCTAAGTTTAGAACACATTAAAAATGGGGCCTTGAGTAACAAAATGATCTAATGTAAGGTTTTAACCTAGGGTTTTATTATGTTAATAAACATGATAAAACTTTAGATTAAAATTTTTAAGCTATATTTTATATAAATGGGACATTTTATTAAACTAAACTCATTAGGTTCATAAATACCATGGGGCATATATAGACTAGGGTTCGGGTCAATGTTTAAAACATGACTAGATTTTGGCATGATATTCAAGGTTAGCCTATGCACATCTAAACCTAGTTATAAGGATCCCTGAGTCTAGACATGGATCTGAAAAAACCAAATTAATCTATAAAAGACTAATTTTGTCATTGAGATGAAAGTCTTAAGTGTATTTATCTTTTGGGTTAAATTGGATTTGAGCAAAAATTTGATGGCCTCATGGTGATTAATTAATGAGTATGAGAGCATCTAATTTAATTCCCAAACATAGTTGGTCCCATAACATATTGGGTTAAATATGCTTCATCAAATTATCTCCTATGATTAAGCACAAACTATGATTCATGACTTGAATATATGCATGTTATTGGTCCTTATAGTTATAAAGTAGATCAAGTTTTCTCAAGATCGTATGTAAAAACTAGACTAGGTCATAAGTCTATGTCTTTGAAACATAATAAAGTGATGACCCCTTGAATGATTAAAAAATAAAATGCAAGATATTTTCCTAAGGTTCTTTTTACATTGAGTTCTAATATGGGATTTCCATGTGGTGGCTCTGTAGGGCTTTAGATATTTGACTCTATTGACCCTGGGAAGAGTCCATAGAGAATTGATCTTCATATGGACTCCTAAAAATCATTGATTGTGATCTAATTGATTTAGTGAGATAGGCTCAATAGATCAAGGCCCTTTTGCATTAGGTCTCCTTTGCTCTATCTGATCAATGTTTCCATATGAATCATGAACCATCAATCCTATGAAGAAGTAAGATATTTAAATTAGAGCCCAAGACAATGTAAAGACTTAGGATAAAGTCTTAGGGATAAAGTCTCATTTATGTTGAAAAAACACGTATGAGGTATTATGACTAAGATTTTAGGGTAAGTACTAAAAGGGGACCATGAAACATAAAGTGAGGGTGAGCTAGGAAATTAAAGGACCCTACACATGTGAGAGTTAGTCATGATTTTAAAGCAAAAGGGAACAAAGAATGGTGAAATATAAAAGGGACCAAACATGATTTTTAGGCTAGGGCTTGGTCATGTCTAAAAACATGATTAAGTCTTAGCATAAAAATTAAACCAAGTTCATTGCATTTTCAAAGTATTCCCACCAAGTTTGTTATTGCAAAACTTTAATTTAAATTGAAGGATCTAAGCAAGTGTTTTCAAACTAGGGTTTAGATATGTTAAGAAAATGGATTTAATATTGAGTTCCTATAGAACATAGGCTATTAAAATCTTGAATGAAGATTAATCTGTAAAACCCAAGTGTAATTCACTCAATGAGGGTCCCATAAAACCTACAACAAAGGCATGAATATCAACTATTAGCAATACTAGATGGAGTTTAAAGCAAGATAATGAACAAAATACAACCCCCATCAGTCATGGATGATATTAAAATACAAATCTTGTTAAACACATGTCAAGTTTTTAGTGTTAAGGTTCAAAATTGCACAAGGGTCCCTATTTTTCAAAAATGGGGGTATGTTGACCTCAACATTATCTTATCAGAACAACCTTCCTAAAGTTAATGAATGAGGGTTGTGTATCCATTATTATCTATCTTCCCTTTAGGCTGAATGTATATAGCAATCTCACTTTGCGATCTTGACTATCTAAACTTCATTTCAATGTATTATAGCATAATGATCACACTATACAACCACACTAACCCTAAAATAACAAAACTAAAAATAAAACAACATTAAATAAAAACCTATTTACATGATTCTAATCAATACCCTCTCTCTTTATCATTAAATAATGATAGAGATTAATAATGGTAAGGTTTAATCCTACATCCATTTACACATCCTAGTAATATGGTTCCCTATAGATTTTTTAACATAATGGTTCCCTATTTTGAGACATCATGAATTATGTAGGGTCCCTTCCATCTTATGCACAATTTTCATATGAATGTTTTAAATGTGATATATAATATAGTAACACATCTTGTTTTGGATGAAATTAATTGGATCACAGGTTGTGATCATGTCATGCCTTCCGAATCATATTATTAATCTATTGCATCCATTGCACTCTTTGTCTATTTTACTCCATCTTAGTTATATTCATCAATAAATATTTAAGATAGTCTTGATCTCCCACCCTCATAACCATTTTAATGCATAGAATATGAACAATATACTCCATGGGCATAACTGCCTCAAGATCATAAACTAGTTGAAAAGGTGTGAAGCCTATTGCTCATTTATAATTTGTTTGGTATACCCAAAGAGGCATGGGAATGTGATCCTCCAAATCATTCCTTTTAACTTTGTATATTTTGTTTAGCATCTTACCTAATATTTTATTTTAGGCCTCTTCTTTCTTGTTTTCTTGTGGATGATAATTTATACTCTTTTGGTGTCAGATCATGTACTCTTCCATAAGATTCTTAATAGTGTTATTGAAGATGTGATTTCCTCTTTTGTTAAATAGTCTGATTGGGCATCTGAATATTATAATGACATTTTCATACATGAGTTTAGTAGCATCCTTTACACTAAAACTTGGAATTTTAAGAACATCTACCCACTTGGTGAATTAATCCATTGCAATAATGTTGTATAGTGCATGGATTTGTTTATTTAGAGGAATTATAGGCCCTATAAAATTTATGCCTAATTTATCAAAAGGTTGTTTATCTATAATTTGAACCAAAGTCATCTTGTCATGGTGATTGGATTTTCCATTTATTTGACATGCATCATAATGTTTATCCACCCTATGAACATCATAAAATAAATTTGGTGACCAAATGAAAATCTATAATATTTTTATCATAGTGGCTTCTCCTACAAATTCACCTCCTAAAACTCTCTGATGTGATTCTTGGAAAAGTTGTGGTCATTCATGCTCTAATTATACTTTATGCAACATATCATCTTTCCCAATTTTATATAGAAATCCATTGATGAGAGTATACATAATTTCTCATATCACAATTTGATTTTACTCCCTTTCAACATAATGCACAAGGAAAGTTCAATATTTTAAAAAGTTTAAAATGTATTCCATATTATTAGGGATTATAATAACCATGAATAAATTACCATTTGGGGGCTCATCCTATATTTTTTATGGTTCTTCTTCATTTTGTAGCCTGATCAAGTGATCAGGTCGCACATTTTCCCTTCTTGACTTCATGTCGATTCTAAATTGGAACTCTTGAAATGGAATCAACCACCTAAAAATATTTCTACCTAACATAGGATTATTAAAAAGGTATTTCAAGGCCTAGTGATTTATGAAAAACTCAAATGGCATAGCTAAAAGATAATGGATAAATTTTTACATAGGAAACACCTTTTCTAAGGCTTCCCTTTCTATGCTTGTATATTTTTTTCTATGGATGATTTATTTTTATTGAATAATTTATGGGTTGTTCCAATCCACCATCACTTGGTTGTCCTAATACAACTCCTACTATGATACCAAAAACATCAACGTGTACATGGAATGAATTCTTCCAATATAGAAAGACCAAAATAAGAGTTATTACCATCCTTTTTTTGAGTTCAATGAATGCTATTTTTCATTCTTTTGTTTATTCAGAAATTGTATCCTTGTATAAAAATCTATCCAACTGCATATATGGTTATGTATCCTTTGATTAGCTTATGATAATTGCCTATGTGACTCAAAAAAGTGTGTACTTCTATAGATATGGTCGGAGGTGGCATCCCTATTATAACTACAATCTTGGCTTGATCTACCATAATTTCATTATTACACATGAAGTGAACCAAGAGGACACCAAATGTTGTGAATAATAAACACTTATACATATTCAATGCAATGCATAAAGCTCAATCGGATGTTAGCATTAGATGTAGTTTAGAAAGATGTTATTTGAACAATGATAAGACAACATAATCATATAAGTAGACTTATAAAAAGTTGTGAATGAAATAATTAGATGCAGTAACTATAGCTCTAGAAAACATAGATGGGGCATTTTTTATACCAAAAGGCATTAACTTATATGAAAACAAACCCAATCCATTTCAAAAGCCATTTTAGCTTGGTCTTATTTTGTAATAAGGATTTGGTTGTACCTAGTAAATTTATTTTTGAATGAGTATACGTCATAAAGTGGGACTAACTCTAGAATGTCTATGAATGGTATGGGGAATGGATCATTAATTCAGACATCATTTAGTGTGTGATAATCTCCACATATCTAAATCTCACCAATATTTTTTAGATGCACCACCATGAAACTGACTCAATCTATCTTTTCTATAAGATTGATGACTCTATTTTCATGCATGTGATTGTAATCATATAAAAATGACACTTGAGTTCTAAGATTGTTACTTGAGACCACCCATCCCTAGACTATCCCTAGACCTATTTTAGGGCCTATTTATAAAATTATATAGCTTTCTTATGGGCCACACACATCCCTAAACATCCCAAAAGTAGTCCTAGATATTTGCTTTAGTATTTTGTCCCCTAGTGCCTTAGGTTATGCCACCTAGACACTAGCGCCATAATTTGGATAGCAGTGCCAATGGTTCTAATGTTCTAGTTTGGAACTATTGTTCTTTTCCCACCTTTGGCCATCTACATATATCATTTAAATAAACAACCATCTAGGGTCAGCCTAGACCTCTTGTAAGACCGACACAAACACTATAATAAGATATTTACATGAATTTTATCCCTTTATTTAGTATTTATAAATCAAATCCAAATAACATAAATTAACTCAAAAAAAGTTGTGAAAAATCAAGGTTATCAGTCCTTATTTTTCCCTACTTTTGTATATAGTCATCTACAACATTCTTAAGCTAAGATTACTTAGATTTCTATTCTCAAACACACTCAAGGTACTTAATCAAATATTCATACTAGATTCACTTTCACTTGAATGGACACTTAGGTAGGGATAAGTACATCATACTAGATCCCTTATCAGATTATTAGTATTTATCTAATTATCATCATAGCATGGTGTTGAGGATGTCCAACCTACCCCACTAACATCAGACTTTTTAATTATACTAATTGGTTACCATAGAAACATAGAGGGTTAGGGTTTACATAAAAATTAGTTAGAAAAATTCACCTACATGGAATTAAAACTCTTGTGGATAGGAATAGGCTTGGTAAAATCAAACACAGGTGCACCTAAAAGCTCATAATAGTTTTACATAGAGGAAACCAATGTTAAAATAATGACACTAGTGTTATTAGTGTTACTGCCTAATTAGGGTGCTAATGTCTGGGAAGGGTTTTGACACTTGGATCCTATCCATGAAACTAATATTATCCTTTGTTCAATTTTTAACCTCTATATCTCCCATATTGATCAATTTCTAGCTAAGTACTTGTTTACATAATTTATCGATATTTTTAGAAAGGTTAAACTAAGTCAATTTTATTACAAATAAATGGTTTTATTTATTGAATATTTATGCCTTGATTTACTATACTCAAAACCTTTAAAAACTTAGGAATTAAATTCAATAACCCTAAAAATTTAGATCGCTTGGTGAACCCAACTTACTTTGAATATTGCTTTAAAAGCCTAGTTCAATTATATGGGTTAACTTCTTCATTTTGTGTAATAAATTAGGGCTTTTTACTTCTAATTTTTCATAATTTTTAAAAAACCTAATTGACCCATATAAATCCTATATTGGGGTTTTATTGATTCAATATTTTAAAATTTTGTCTAAAACCATCTGAACCCTAGATCGACAAATTAGGTTCTCATACAGTAAAAATTATCACTTAGGTTTTCAAGAAAATTTATGATTTTTTCTATACATTAGGCTAAATATTTAGCATAATTTAAAATATATTTATTTTTGATTATATTCTCCCTATTGTTTACTTCTTTTTCATCTTTCACATTCCCTTTTTTGGAAAGTTTAAAATGACTTCCAAGAAACCTCTTATCCCTCATCCAGTAGATCAATTTCTAAAATTTTCACATAAGTATGCAAATTAATGGATAAATTTTAAAGATTTCACACTATCACATGATAATGAGCATTGTTTAATTTATAATGATGATGATTATTATTATTGTAATGATGGATATGATGATTAATATGACCATGATAATTAATGTATTGATGAGGATAGATTAAATGCATCTTATTCTATTTATCCTCTCTCTTCTCCTACTTCTCAAAATCAAACTAAAAATATAAGGCCAAAATAACCCCTTGTTGGTAGTTCTTTGTATCAATATGATCCTTGCTTTTCAACCACTTTTTATACATCCTTATTCAAATTAAATCAATACAAGAACAATAAAATTAATTTATCTTTTCACATTTCAAGAAACATTATACATGTTGCTCCATGAATATGAAATCAAATTAATCATTCTTTACCCTTCTCAATTACATATGAAAAATCATGTAAAAATGCTATTTACCTTTTACCGATGCAAAAACTAAAGTGGATGATATTATTTTATCAGCTTATTTTACATTTCAAGATCGACACAATGATTCTATTCAAAATGTACATAATTCAAATATATCTAAATCTTATCTTACATGTAATAATGTGCCAAATTATAACACGATTACTACTTCTTCTACCCTTGACTCCAATATTGAAAATAATGATCATACATGCATTCCACTCATAGCTAGTGAAGACATGCATTGCATTTCACCTACACATGATGATATAATGCATAGTATTAAAAGGTTAAAATATTATTATACTCTCTCTTAGTGAGCATTCAAATGAAAATTATTCTACTATTACTTCTATAAGTGAATTAAACTCTAATTTTGATAAACCTTGAAATAATGATGACTACTATTATTTTGGTGAATAAGACATTGAGTCAAAACCTTCTATTTATCTCCATAATTCACCCACATATCATGTTCAAATTGGTTTATTATCAAATTATAATATGCTTTTGGATAAACATAAATGAACTTATACTTATGGTCATGGTTTACATAATTTACATTCACATGATAATAATGTATCTTCTAGTCCATTAGCATGTGATAATTCTTTGAAAATTATACAAGTAAGAGATACCAATGAATCTCCCTCAACCCCCATTACTAAATTAGAACCTATTTCTCATCCTAATTTACATAAGGGTGATATCCCATTTCCTTCTCATTAGGTCTAAGGTATCACCCCTCCAAAGGTTATGGTGATGAAAAGAAATGGTCCTCAATGTAGTGTACAAGTGGATAAAATTAATAACAAGATTCAAGAATTAAACGAACCTCTTGATGATGCTAATATACATTCACAAGAAATAATCTCATTGATTTATGTTGTGGATTATTTACAACAACACGTACACCATCTCACATTGGAAAGTAAAGCATATCACTTTTGGGAGGATTCCAATATCATCCATAACAATCCCATCATGTGTAAAATTTATAATTCAAAATTTCCATCAAATTTATAGATACCAATATTACCAAATTTTGATGGACATGGAGATCCATACTTGCATCTAGAAGCTTGAAACAAAGTTATGGCACATGCCAATAGTATTTTTATTCTCTTATAGTTATTTCTCAAGAATTTAGATGGTCAATCATTAGAGTGGTTTCATCACTCACTCCCTAGTGGTTAACTATACACATAAGATGAGGTAGAATAGGTCTTTATCATGAATTATATTCATAATAAGGGACCTCAAGTCACATTTCAGTTGTTGCCATCACTAGACTATGGCCAGATAGAAATAATAAATGAATACATTATAAGATTCAAAACATATATGAAACATTTGATCTACTAGCTGAGATATTTATAGGTATAATAAATATTTTCTAGAGGCCTCATTTTTCATCTTATGTAAAAATTGTTATATGATACATCCAAATCATTTTGACATCTATGTTACATAGATATGATATTATAAAAGAATTTGAGACTAGTTCAGACATATTTAGAGATAGATTTGGATTTAAATATCACAGTAACAATCAATCAATATGGTACAAGTATCTAATCTACCTATGATTAAAGAAAAATTATAATATGATAAACCAATAAAGATATTCAATAAAGGAAGAAATCCACTTTACAGATCATCTCTTATAGTGGATAAATCACAAGACACTAACAATGGGGCCATATAGTTTTTAGATAGAGGTAGGCCTCATGACATATTATTCACATTACTAAATAGGGGAATGATCACCCTTCTTCCTACTCAACATCATCCAACACATAATTTTTAGATAATAAGAAACAAACCATATTATAATTATCGCATAATCAATAGACATTGGGAATATAATTATTGTTCATTTAGAAAACATATTGACCAATGTGCTAATAGAGGTATTATAATTGTCACATAGGGACATCAAGATCTCCTTCTCCACACTCTTCTAGATGACACTTTGCTATGACTGAGGTATCCCAAGATGTTCCTTTTAGGGAACCATTGGTTACTCATTGTACAATCCATGTGGTTTCTAGGAAACCTACTTATTTGAGATCTCATGAACCATATATTAAACAAAGATGGCATCCGGTTCATAGAGATATGAACATAATTTTAGTTTTCTCATGATTTAAGATATTTATCAATAATCACAAAGATCATAAAATCATTTAAATATGGACACAGATTAATATATTTGACAACAATCACAAAGATCATAGCACAATCTCAGTTCACCCACTGATTAAGATATTTAGGAGAGATCACAAACATTAGAACAAAGTATCATTAAGGCAACCAATTAATATATTTCAAAGATATAATGCACAACATAACACATTTTCAACATGATAGCCAATTTATATATTTATTATAGAATCTAGACATCTAGGTACCAACAGTGCACCACAAGTAGTACCAATTCTAGAGTCTACTTTCATGATCACAAAACATGAGAAATATAGTCACTTGTTCACCCTACCATCCAAGTTTAGATAGTGCATGTCACAGTTACATGATCTAAACTATGATATACTAAAATACTCCTATAACAACTATACTACCAACTAACATTCCTAATATAATATACATGTATACTAAAGCATCTATAGATAGGACACATTCATAATGAGTCTCTTACAAGACTCATAATTTAGTATGTTCTTCCCTACTTGTACATAGTTTCATTCATTCTTTCTCCTTGTATATAGTTTCATTTTCATGTTGCTCCTTTATAGCTTATATCCATAACATACAAAAATAATATAATATGTCAAAAAAATAATAACATTCAAATATATACTCAAAAAATATAAATTAAAGATTTTATGCATTGCCATGTTTACATTTATTTTATTTGATAGACACTACATATGTTACCTATCTTAGTATAGTCAATTTTTATAAAAGATACATGTTTCACTTGTTATTGTCAAGTGTGTGTAGATTTCTATACTTTTAGGTCCACTACACATATCTAAATTTCCTACTATCTACCCATTGGAGGCATATATATATATATATATATATATATATATATATATATATATATATATATATATATATATATATATATTGACAAATTAATCCATACATAGTTTTGATTGTGAGGTTAAATCTTTATAATCTATACATCACAGATTTAGCATTTTTATATCTTGATATTGATCATCTTGAACTATTTAGATTCATTACCGACTACTACTACTCTAGACTCAGATTATGCACATATTTTCACTCATACAAATTTATATTACATGTTCATGCATACTTTATTTCCTAGCTTTCCTAGTTTAGACATGATTGTGTCCATATGATTCTACATCTATTTAAGGGCATTTGAATATTCCATTACTCTACGACTTTATGCCACTTATTTTCATTATATGTATGATTTGTATATGTTTCCATGTACTTGTGTGTGCCTTCTTGATTGTGTATATGGACATTTAAACATGTACCTCCATGTGTCTCTAATCCAACTTGCTTATTTTTTGTGTATGTGTACATTTAAACATGTCCTTAAATATCTTGCTTCAATAGATTGAGTGATATGTTCCCATGTCCCTCATATTATGGCCCCTTGGGCTACTTTGTGTACCTCTTGTGTGTTATATATATGATACTTTGTATGTGCTATGTCCATGAAATTTATCTCTTGATTATTTCATAGTCATGTTTTAGATTCTAGAATGGACCTCATGCATCTCCGCTTCCTCTTTGGGTGCCATGATGGACATCATGCCCCATCCCCCTAAGTAGTTACTTAATTATTACTCAAATTTATAATTTATGTACATTTTTATATTTATCTTGATAATCTTGTGAATGCTAGATCTAACATATAATGTACATTACAAACTTATGCTCAGACTATCTTACGTTTTGATGTTATGTATACACATTATATTTCTTTATTTTATAGATATCATATATGCATAGGCTAACACACAATTTACATATCTTTTTATTGTGAGGATAGTTAATTCACAAGTTCAACAAAAACTCTCAAAAGAGGGGGAATTCATAGAGGTTTGTCATATATATTAGGCTATCTAAATGCACCCAGAGTATAATTTTTAGCACACAAGCAAATAATATAGAAATTAGTTTCAAGCAAACATAGTGAGAAAAAGACATAGAGAACATCTTTACTTACATATAAACTAGTACAATTAAATTTAACACCCAAATTGGGATACTAGCACCACCATTGCTATTATCCAGTACTTGGGTTTTAGGAAATTCTATATTGGCCAAAAAAATATAGTAGGTACAATCTATGTTTGCACAATTTCAATTATATATTACCAAATTTTTATTAGTTTAACACATATTCATACCAATTTACTCATATTAGGGGCATCATGCGTAGTATGATCATTCCCATTTTAGTTTAGATACTTAGATACAAATGATTACAACTCAATCTAGAATCTATATACTCATATATCAAATTTGTGGGCATGTGTATGACATATTATTTTTATATGATCAAAATGATCCCGTTGATTATATGGAATGAATAACTCTATGTCATTCTCTACATTTTACACAACAAATCAATTTCCTACATTATCTTCAATAATTATCATTACTAAGTGGAGCATAACTACCTAATATTCCCAAGTGACCGAGAGGTTTTTTAAATTTCAAAGTTTTTGAGTGGCCTAGATCTATCTTATACAATTTATTTATATCACACAATTTCAATTTAGATGCATCTACTACACATTGTTAGGAAATGATGGAGTCATAGTCTATTAATTTCTTGATCTACCTACATGAGTGGGTTGGACAAACCATCCATCTAATCCAAGATATTCATAGGTCATGATCCACAAAGTAGGGGTGGGTAATGATGGATTCAAAACGAGATTGAGTTCTTGAGCCACCCTCACATGGGGATATATCAAGCCATTATATCAATCCAAGTTATTCATGTATTGATCACTATCTACACACACACACATAGGTTGTCACATGGTTTATGCATTAGTTCACATAACAAGTGAGGTGTTTTCATTCTTTTCCTCTCTCTTATCTCTTTACTCAAATTTGTATTTACTTTCGATATATCATAATTAAGGACTAATCGATGCATGTTTCATTTATAGGACATGTAATGAATCATGATTCACATACTTAGATCTAGATTTATAGGCTTCATCTCTTAAGCAAGTTTACATACACTTTTTTCTTCCTTTATCCTAGTTATTTTGGTTTTTTACATTTCTAGAATAAAGGTGGGGGGAATATAATAATCTAAAAATGAGAATTGAGTGATAAGAGTGTTACTTGAGACCACCCATCCCTAGTTTATCCCTAGATATATATTAGTGCCTATTTAGAAACTTATCTAGCCTTCATGTGGTTCACATGCATCCCTAAACATCCCCAAAGTAGTCTCAGAACCTCAATTTAGCATCCTGGCCCCTAGTGCCTCATATATATAGTTTCTTTTGTTCTTGTCAAGTGTGTGTAGATTTCTATAGGACTTAGGTCCACCACACAAATCCATATTTGTTACTGTCAACCCACTATGGGTATAATACATAGATACACTAATTTAGCATTGATAAATTCACCCATTAAGGGGCATATATAAATAGTTTTGATTGATAGGTTACATCTTTATAAAATCTACATCATATATTTAGCATTGTTATAACATGATATTGATCATCCTACACTACTTAGATTCATTATTGACTACTACTACTCTAGACCTAGCTTATGAACATCTTCTCACTCATATAGATTTGTACTACATGTTCATTCATACTTTAATTTCTAGATTTCTTAGTTTATACATGATTGTGTCTCTATGCTTCTACATCTATTTGATGGAATTTGAATATTCAATTGATCTATGGATCTATAAAACTTATTTTCATTATGTGTATTCTTTGGATATGTGCCCATGTCCTTATGTGTGTCATTCTAATTTTGTATGTGGAAATTTTAACATGTACTTTCATGTGGCTCTAAGCCAAATTGTTTTTTGTTTGCATATGTGGAAATTTTAACATGTCCTTGTATGTCTTTCTTTCACAAATTTAGTGACATGTTCCTATGTCCCTTGTGTTATGTCCCTTGGCCTACCTTTTATACCTCATGCGTGTTGTATGTATGCTTTCATATATATGTCATGGCCATGACACTTGTATCTTGATTGTTTCACACTCTATTTTTAGATGCCATGAGGGACATCATGCATCTCCCCTTCCTCTTTAGGTGCCATGATGGACATCATGCCCCATCCCCTTAATTAGCTACTCAATTATTACATAGATTTTCTATTCATATACATTGTTATATCTATCTTGACATCCTTGTGAATACTAGATCTAACATACATCATACATTAAAATATTATTCTCAAACTATCTTATATTTTGATGCTATGTATCCATATTATATTGTTTTATTATGAAAATATCATATTGCTTCAGATCACACACATTTTGCAGAGATTTTTCTTTTGAGGATTGTTCTTTCACAGGTTCAATAAATACCCTCAAAAGAGGGGGAAATTCATAGAGGTTTGTCACAAATACAAAGCTATCTGAATGCAATAAGAGTATAGTTTTTAGCATACAAGCAAAAAATATAGAAGTCAGTTGCAGGAAAACATAAGGGGAAATATTGACATAGAGACCAATTTTAGTTGCATATAAATTAATATAATTGGAAATTAGTCCCCATATTGAGACACTAACACAATTAGTTATACTCTCCAAGATGTAGCCCTATTTTTAGGATATTCTAGATTGGCCAAAAAAGTATAGTAGGTACAGTCCAGATTTACATAGGTTAATTTATAGTTTACCAATTTTTTCTCTATTTAACACAAATTCATACTAGTCTGGTTACATTGGGGGCATTATATGTGGCATTATCATTCCCATTTCAGTTTAGATACTTAGATATAGATTAGTACAACTCAATCCATAATCCATATACTCAGAGATCATATTTAGGGGAATGTGCATGACACATTATTTCTATATGCTCACTTATACACTAGTTGATCAAGTGGAATGATAAATTCCATGTCATTCTCTACATTGTACCCATTAAACACCACATTTGAAGTTTTTCACTAGATTTTTTCCTTACTTCATACTCAATGGTTGGCATTTTTGAGTGGCCCAAAGCTACCTAATATTATCGAGTGGCCTAGAGTCATTTTACATTTCCAAGTTTCTAAGTGGCATAGATC
Organism: Torreya grandis; assembly: GCA_037957365.1. Taxonomy (NCBI): domain Eukaryota; kingdom Viridiplantae; phylum Streptophyta; class Pinopsida; order Cupressales; family Taxaceae; genus Torreya; species Torreya grandis. Next base: position 1,360,046 of record JARHVA010004937.1, read on the forward strand.
CATCTTATGTATTTCAATTACATCACATAGTTTTAGTTCATATACATCTGCTACACATGGGTAGGTAATAATGGAGTCACAGTCTAATTGAGTTATTGAGACACCTATATGAGAGGATTAGACACACCATCAGTCTAATTCAAGTTATTCACAAGTCATGAATCATAGGCTTTGCCTCTTAGGTTATTCTAAGTACACATTTTTTCATGTATCCTAGTCATTTCACTTTGTTAAATTTCTAGAATGGGGGGGGGGCTAATTTAATCATCTAAAAATGACACTTAAGTCTTAAGTGTGTTAATTGATACCACCCATCCCTAACTTAGTTGTAGACCTCTTTTAGGACATATTTAGACACTTATCTAGCCTACGTTATGGATACACACATCCTTAAACATTCCCAAATCACTCCTAAATCTTTAGTTTATCATCTTGGACCCTTGTGCCTTAGGTTCTTCCACCTGAACACTAGTTCCCTATTTTAGATAGTAGTGTCGATGGTGTTAGTGTCCCAGTTTGGGCACTATTGTCCTTTTTTTTCCTTTGGTCACCAATGGATATCTTTTCAAATCATCAACCACCTTGGGTTGGCCTAGACTTATTTTAAGAGGCACACAAGCATAATAACAATATATATACATGAATTTCATCCCTTTATTCAATATATGGAAACCACATGCAAATAATATAAATTAGTTCATAATAAGTTTGTACAATCAAGGTTATCAATCCCTATTCTACCCTACTTTTGTATATAGTCATGTATAACATTCCTAAACTTAGACTACTCAAATTTCTAATCTCAATCATGCTCAAGGAACTCAAATTAACATTCATACTAGCTTCACTTGTACCTACACCAACACTTAGGTATGGATAACTACATCAAGATTGATTACTCCTTAGAGTTTTTGTATGTAGGTAAATCTCATAATAGAGGCATTTTTAGGATGTATAGCCTACCCCACTAACATCTCATTGTACTACTTATGTCAAAGAGATGCCTTAAAAACACATAGGTTTAGGGTTTACAAATAAAATCAGCTAGAATAGGTTACCTATAAGGAATCAAAACTCATACACATAGGAATAGGATTGGTAAACTTAGACATAGGTACACCTAGAAGATTAGAACAATTATTCATATAGGACACTAGCTCCATTGGAACTAATATTTGATTAGGTTTTTACTATCAATGAAGAATTTTGAAACCTAAATCTTATCCATGACACTGAGATTAGATCATGTCCCAGTTTTTAGCCTCCAAATCTCATGTTTCAATTAATTTTTAGATAATTACTTATTTACATAATTTATTACCATTTTTAAAAATGTCAAACTAGGCCAATTCTATTACAAAACAATGGATTTATTTTTTGCATATTTATACTCTAATTTACTATACTCAGACCCCTTAACAACCTAGGGCTTAAACTCCTTAAGCCTATAAAATTAAATCAGTGATCTAGTTAAGCTTTTACCTTCATCTTCATGTTAGGATTTTCCTTGTATATATTCTTAAAGGATGTAGCTCATTATATCCTCATACCCAATTCAACATTTTATTTTTGAATCACCACTGATGGAATGAACTACTTTCCAAGGTGGGATACCTTTGATATTAGGTTCTATGTAGTCTATGGATGTTACACCTATGATATATAATAAGGCCACCTTAGTTTTGGTCAGAGATCACACAAATGTGGAGGTACATCCTTCCATTTGAAACTGTGGAGTTGAAGATTTGGCTAGTATTGGATTATAAATCAACTATTTAATTATCTATGAATATCTATATTAGTCAAGCTATGTGTTAAGTTATTGATATTATACATCTCACATAGTAGTTTAATTTATATCTATACTGACTTTAAATGAGATATTATATTTATATGCATAATGTGATTCTAGTTCATTTGGAATAATATAGGGCTTTTGCTCTTATGTATTCAATGGGATAATAACTATATTATCCCCATGGTGTGCATTTAATTGACTGTGCACCATTTTTATTTAAAATTGTCCATCATAAGCTCAATTTTTACCTACCAAGGAAGGATAATGGGTCTCAATTGTTTTCATGTCGATGGAATCAAAGTCTCCTTACAGACTCAACTCAACAACTTTGATCTCCATGTCTTCCAAGTAACTAATTTGATCTACTCTTTGATAGTCTACGAGACTAGGAGTAACAGGGTTGTAGCTTAAGGTTGGTAGAATAATAGCCTCCCAATTATATCAAATAATCATATTGATATCTCTCCTAAAATTGAATAATACATTATAGATATCATATCCTAGAATCTCAATATCCATGTGAGAGTTAGCATCCCAAGGATCTTTAGTTTTAATGTACTAGATAACCATATCAATATGATGTTGGCCTTGCCATGTGAAATCTAAAATATTATGCATTAGGTTCATAATTTTTTATGATATGGATTCATTACATAATGCACTAGTAACTTCAATAAATATATTAAATTAGTTACAAGACCTTTTTGCCTTAGTATACACATAATATACCCATATATATATATATATATATATATATATATATATGTATATATATATATATGTATATATATATATATGTATATATATATATGTATATATATATATATATATGTATATATATATATATGTATATATATATATGTATATATATATATATATGTATATATATATATATATATATATATATATATATATATATATATATATATATGCATCAATGGTTATTTATATCTCCTTCTAAAACATTCTATTTTTTATATTTTATAGAAATTGGGCTACTTGATACATTAAAATATTTTCCATGTTAGGTTCATGATACGTATATGGTTGAACCTTTCTATTTCTGTAATGAAATTACTTATATATTCACATAGAATGATTTTATATTGCATAGAATAAGAAAATATGAGAGATCACATAATGATAATTGATAATTGAATAAAATACTATATAATATAACAAAGCCACTTAAGGGGGCAACTTACACAATTCTGCACTAATAAAAGAATACTTAAAATAATGCATAAAGACTAACCACTACATCCTATATATAGTCTACTTATCCAAGGTTATTCCATAGGATGACCTAATTAATAACATAGAGAAATGTAACAAGAAAATAAAAGATGCATGTAAGCCACAAGTTGGCCATACATATCCCTAGACACACCAATGTTAAGGGAATAACAAGCCCCTTCCCTTTAAAACCATATTGTCATCAATGTTGTGAAAAATTTGGATGTTGCTACACAAATGCTTCATCCTCCCATGTGGCATCTTCACATGGTAGATTTTTTCATTTGATTAGGTACTCTGTAATTGCTCTAAAACGTAATTGTTTGGTGTGCCTTTGAAGGATCACCTCAGGATCAATAAAAACTCTACCTTCCTCATCCAATTCTGGTAATTTTGTTTGAATGGCAAGTCTGTGTCCAATGACTCTCTTTAGGTATGATACATGAAATACTAGATGTATGCAAGTGGATGAATGAAATTCTAACTTGTAGGCCACATTGCCAATTTTTTGCAATATTTGATAAGGCCCATAATATTTTTGGGATATCTTGTTATCCCTTTTTGTTACTTTAATGACGTTTATTTGTATGGATGTAATTAAACAAATACCCAATCACCAATGTCAAAATTCCTCTCAATTTTGTGTTGATCTACCTGTTGCTTCATGTGATTCTGGGCCATTGCTAAATTTTCATGCAAACTTGTAAGGACCTCCTATTGATGGTGAATATGTTCTTTAACTACATGAACCTTAGGATGGACCTTCAAGGTTGAAGTGATGGATGGAGGGTGGTATCCATATAGTGGCACAAAAGGAGAAATTTTGGAAGAACTATGAATAAAATTATTATACCACCATTTAACAAGTGGCAGCCACTAAACCCATTTATCCTATTTATCAGAAATAAAACAATGGAGATATCCTTCCAAACATTTGTTGACTACCTTAGTTTATCCATTAGATTGAGGATGATAGGATGAAATATGAGCCAATTGGGTTCCCAAACATGTAAATACCTCAGTCCAAAAATTACTAGTAAAAATGGGATCTCTATCACTGACAATGATCTTAGGGTTCCCATGCATTTTCTAAACTGCATTGAGAAAAACAATAGCTACTATACTAGCAAAAAATGGCTGGGATAATGAACAAAAATGAACATACTTACTAATATGATCTACAAAAACCATGATAACATTTTGACCCTCAGATCTTGGTAACCCTGTAATGAAATCCATAGATACCTCTTCCCAATGTTGGTTAAGGATGGATAAAGGCTATAAAAGACCTAGGGTTTTAATGGTTTCTCCTTTGTTTTGTTGACAGATCATACATTTAGCAACATATTTCTAGACATCCCCCTTGAGAACTTCCCAAAAATAATCCTACCTGATTTTGTGATAGGTTTTAAAAAATATTGAATGACCTCCAATTGGAGTTACATGAAGTGCTTGAAGGATTTTTTTTCTTAAAAATAGAATTCTTACATAGGTACAATCTATCTTTATATCATAATGCATTACCTTTCCATGTGAATTTTTCAAATCCACCTAAACCTTGCTAAATATTTTGAATCAAATCATGGGTAGTACAATCATGTTCCCATTCTAATCATTCTTCCTCTATCTAATCTTCTTAAAAATGGTTATGGCACATAGCAATGCCTTAACTGATTCATCTTTTTTGGATAGTGCATCTGCCACCACATTGTCCTTGCCTTTTTTGTAGAATATTTCAAAATCATAGCCTAACATATTAGTTACCCATTTTTTTTGGTCTTCAGATGACAACCTTTGTTCTAAAAAATATTTGAGACTATCATGATCAATATTTACCTAAAAGTGATGACCCATCAAATAAGGTCTCCATTGTTTGACTGCATGCAAAATGGCCATCATTTCCTTCTCATAGATGGGCTTGTGCTGATTTTTACCATTTAATTGATGACTTTTAAATGCAAGTGGCCTACCTTCTTGCATGAGTACAACACCTATACCATACCCAAATGCATCACATTCAACCACACAAGTTTTAGAAAAATTAGGAGTAGCCAATACTAGAGTAGTGCACATAGCCAATTTCAATTGTTCAAATGCCTAAGTAGCTACATCAGTCCACTAAAAGGAGTCTTTATTTAAAATAGAGGTGAGTGGGGATATAATACTACCATAATTTTTGACAAACCTGTGATAGTAACTAGTAAGCCCCAAAAATCCCTCCAGTTGCTTGAGTGTCTTAAGAATTGGCCAGTCCACCATTACTTTGATTTTTTTAGGATCCACTTTTACTCCTTCATAAGACACTAGATGACCCAAATATTCAACCTCACCAGCCCCAAAAGTACATTTGGAAGTTCTGGCATACAATTGATTTTGCTCCAAAATGGAGAGTACCTATTTTACATGTTGCAAATGGTCTTCCCAATTTTAAATATAAATGAGGATATCATCAAATAATACCAGAAAAAAATTCCTCAAAAATGGATTAAAAATATTATTCATCAAACTCTAAAAATTAGATGGTGTATTTGTTAGACCAAAAGGCATAACCAAAAACTCATAATGGCCATCATGAATCCTGAAAGTAGTTTTGGGTATGTCTTCATCATGGATCTAGATTTGATGATACATAGAACACAGATCTAACTTGGTAAAATAAATATCACCATTTAATTCATCTATAAAATCATCAATGACAAGAATCAAAAACTTATCTTTGATAGTTTACTTATTGAGTTATCTCTAGTCAGGGCACATCATCTAGGTGTCATGTTTATTTCATAACATGACAACTGGTGAAGAATATTCATTTTGGCTATGGTGAATGATTCCTATGTCTAACATCTCTTGTACCTATATGGCCTAATTTTGGGTGGTGTACTACCAATAATAAGTGTGATAGCATGATCATGCATGTGGCTAGGTGGAAGTACTTTGGCATGTCTCCAAAAACAACAAAATTAGCATCAATTATCTATTACATATCGAAAGGTGGAGATACCTGAGTTGGTTGTACTTCAATAGAAAATAAGGGATTTAAAAATACCTCAACACCCTTATAGAGAATCTTTGTCATTTGATGGGAGATAATAAGTTATGGAGATTTAGCCTTTAATCCCCTTAACTCAAATGTTATTTCTTCCAAAATGAAAATGCATGAATAATTATTGAAAATTCATCTCAATAGTGCCCAAAGTGGTGAGCCACTCAACTCCCAAAATAATATTAGCTCCACCCATGGAATAGCAAACATAAGAGAATCCAATAATTAGTCTCCCATGGCCAACTTAATACTATGACATTTTCCTGAATAGTTGATAGTACCACCATCTATAATCATAACCTAAAATTCTAGAGCTAGATAAATAAAATAATTTAAATGATCAACCAACTTACTATGGATGAAGTTGTGTGTGCTCCCATAATAAATAAATATAATGACCTTCTATTTCTTAAGTAAACCCATCACCTTAAGAGTTTGGGGAGTATTAATACCTGAAAGGGAACGACAAGAAATAGTAGGCTAAGAGTCTTCAGCTTCCTCCTTAGAAAAGTTTCCATCCTCATCATGTACTTTTGCATAATCTTTATCATCATTGGCACCTTCAATGTAAAATAGCTTATTTTTTGCACAATGATGGTCTTTCTTCCATTTGATGTCACAACCATAACACAACCCTTTGGATCAGTTCTCCTCAATTTATCATTGTGTTAATCTAGTGGGTTATGGAAATGATCATGTAAAAAAGTTACGATCACGACTAGTAGTGAAAGTTTTCCTTTTGACCATATATTTTTCTTCTATCATGCATGCCTTAGGGATAAATTCTACTATACATGTTGGGTTAAACATTCAAACCTTAAATTGGATGCTATCTTTTAGGCCACCCAAAAATAGATCATTTAATTTTTTCTTAGTGATATTTTCCACCTGTAAAGAGAGATTTTGAAACTGATGAATATAATCCTTCACAATTCCTATTTTCCACAGCTTGGCTAATTAGTTGAAATAGTTCTCAGAGACATTATTTTGATAATGACCTAAAAAATCCTTAGTGAAAATATTATAGGTAATAAGAGCATCATTCTTTTTCTTCTTAACACATAACTAGTGATACAATATGAATTGCTTAGGTTCCAGATATAGGGACACCATTATCACCCTCTGAGGACTAGGGGTTTGATGTAGCTCAAATAAATTATTAATTTGGGTAATCTAAGTGAGAGGATACTTACCATCAAACTTAAACATGTCCACTTTTGGTAACATCAATTTCATACCAACATGGGAGTTGTTGAGAGGAGGATTTGAATGCTAAAGTGGAGGGTTGTTGGGCTGAAACTGAGATGTAAGGGCAGCCAATTACATAGTGATATGTCACAATTCATTTTGAACACCATTAATATCTTTGTGCATCCTTAAAATATTAGCTTGGATTACAAGAAATTCATCATACCTCACAAAGTTCTTTATGTCTGCTTGAAGCTAAGAAATCACAAGATCTAAAGTTTCAAAATCCATGTTGTCAGTAGGAGTCTTAGGAATTTATTGCCCCCCTTTTCTTCCTCAAGTACCTGAACTTACCACATACCAACCCTAGGAGGGTTTTGACCCTGAATAAAGTGTACCAAGAAATGGTACCATTACAATCACCTTGTAAATATGAATTTAAAGACTACCTTTGTGTATTAGGGTAAAAATTTTGATACCAAAAAAGTGTACTGATAGAATATACTATTACAATCATCTCACCCAGGCAAATCCAATGATGATAATTGTGTAAGAGGAAAAAAAATTCTAGACTTTTTTCTAATTATTTTTTTTCAAAAAAGCATTTTGAGAAATACTACACTAATGGAAAAAATTAATTCTTCCCTGATTATAAGTTATCTTTTCACGCTCACGTCTCCAAAAATCCATGCCTCACTAGATCCAAAAAAATGCCATAGGAAACTTTTCCCAAATCTAAGATATGATACCACTTGTAATGAAATTACTTAGATATTCACATAGAGTGATTTTATATTATGTATAATAAGCAAATATGAGATATCACACAATGATAATTGACAACAGAACAAAATACTGGATAATATAGCAAATCCACTTCAAGGGGGAAACCTCCACAACTATGCACTAATAGAAGAATACTTAACATAATGCATAAAAACTAACCACTACCTATTATATATAGTCTACTTATCCAAGGTTATTCCATAGGCTAACCTAACTAGAATATAGAGAAATGTAACAAGTAAATAAAAGAGGTATGTAAGCCACAAGTTGGCCACCCATATCCCTAGACACACCAATAGTTAAGGGCATAACAATTTCCCTTATCTACTAACATTTCCAATGGTGGTTGTCCCTTATCTACATGTTGTTTTCTAATGATTACTTGCATTAATGCATTTTACTTAGGTTGCACATTTATCATATCACATTACACACATTATTTTCCTTTCTTTACTTTTCTAGTACCATACAATATTTAGTTTTATGTTGCCCTTCAATTCCATAATAAACATAATATGTCTATCTTTGTATATTAGTGGGCAATTTTGGGCATAATTATTATATTTACCACACAAATAACATTGCATGGGCAAGCAAGCTTTCTGTTTATCATTGTTATGTCCTCTATATCCACCTAGATATCCTCCTCTATATCCACCTCTATTTTTCTAAATCCCCATCCTTGGTATTATTATCTAAAAAATTATCCTTGTTGTGTTTGATGTGCATTGTATCCACCATATTGATGTTGAGGTGATGTTGGATCCCAATTTGATTACTACTATTGAGGACTCACATTATTCCATAAATATTGGTATTGATATTATAATGATGATGGTGTCTAGCTAGGTATACCCTAGTGATGATATTGAGGCAATGAAGGCATCCACTGAGGATTACCTTACATCACACTAGTTATATCTATGTCTGAGCCTAGAATACCTTACTTCATAATCAAAAAATACTGTGGAAACTATGAAAATATTATTGTAAGTATCTTGATTTAATTTGTACATAAGTCTAGATCTTTTATCATCATGATTTATTGATTTTTAAAATATAAAGTACAAATTATGATACTTATTAATGTATTATTGTAAGATATGGCACTTTAAAGTAGCATGTCTGACTACTCTACATATCTCTCAAAACTCTATTTTGAGTTTCAAATAATAATTCTTGTGGTTCCCTTTTAGACCACACTATATACACCATAATCCCAATTTAAGCTTATCATTCTCATGCATCTCATCCATTCTTATAATAAAATCATCTAGTTTTGCCTCAACTTTAGAGCCAACTACTGGAACATCTCCATATTCCCCAATTATTCCCACTCATAGAGCAATAGCTTGAGTATCAACCTTATAAATAATTAAGACTGTGAAATGGATAATCTAATTCTTGGTCAAATCCCTTTTACAAACTAAATATCTTTTTCCTTATCCTTCAAGATAAAATCAATCTTATACATCACATCAAAAAATCTATGATCACAGTCCTAGACTGATTCTCCACTCCATTGTCTAATCTCCTTCAAATGCTGAATAGTCTCGCTCATGTGTTTCCTTACCTTAAAATATATTATTAGTTGTTATTTTACTTTATGAAGATCTAGGGTGTTAACATCCAATTTATAAATGAAATCCAAGGCTTGACCTAAAAATGCCCCTAAATTTTCATACTTCTTTACATCATCAAATTTTACTCCCTTAACCTGTCATTTCATGTCATGGGTTAAAAATGTTGTTTGGGGTCTGTAGACCTATCATATTGAGTAAAAATAATTAACATGCATGTATTGAGTCCCATAATCGGTCCACTTTGAATTACTAATATCAGCTTCTTTACACTAGTAATAATGATTGTAGGTGTCTACACATGGGTGACTATGATTATAGGCTTATGCGTACTATTTTTTTTAGGTGTCCTAAAAATAAATCTTAAATATTATATCCTCCCTTTTCTATTTTTTTTAATTATTTTCACTTATCTTACCAAACTTATCAATAAAAGATTCAAACTAGTTTCTATTTGTTCCTTCCTTTGCACTTATTCTCTCAAGTTATAAATTGGGTTGGGGGATACTTACTCTTGAAATTAATGATCTCTATCTTCAAATTCATCTATATGTTAACTTGAAACTATGATACTTATGTAATTTATCATAACTTATTCTTTGGAATATTCCTTCCCTAGTCCAAATAATGTCTCCTATTAATTATGATATATTCTTATCCTCTAACTATTTTAATACCAACCTACTATATTCTTCCTTCCCACTCAACTCCATATCCACACTATCTTTATTTATTTATTCTTCTTCCTTAGGCCCTTATACATACCATTTTCACTCTTTACTTACATCATATTGTGTAGACTCTCTCTGAGCTCCTCTTTATTTGATATTTTAAAATCTATTCCTATTCTTGTTTATAGTTAAACCTATATTACTCTCTTTATTCTATATTTATTGTTGAAATTCATTTTCCAATCCCTAAATTTTATTCTCACTCTATCTCTTTTCATGATCCATATTCTGGCTTTAGGTTTAAGTTTATCTTCTCATCTTTGCATCATTCACTTATACATTACATACATTCCCATGATGCCCAAATTAATTAATCCATTTTAGCAGGAGAAGGTACCATAGACTTTTACACAACCAACATCTTATTCAATGTAGGTAGTCACTAAATTAAATTACCACACATTCCTATAATAAATAGGTCTTACATTGTTTCAAAATCCAAATAACCTTGCATAGAAAATTATGTGATGTAACCAATGATTGTAGTCCTAGTCTAATAATCCACTACATGGGTCCAATCAATATCTAGACTTCATAGTATGTCTAACTCTTCTTCCTTTAAAACTATAATTCTATCCTTCTTGGCTAAAAATAGTAATACTCTAATCTTGATAGCCATGCAACTAACAATCTAGGTAATTCACTACAAAAAAATTCACAACTCTCTATGTATATATGCTCTTGAATTATTTCATTCACACTTGCTCTGACTCTCCTCATTTATTCATCTAAATAAATTTGGATTATTTCATCTGACCGTATTTCTATCTCTTTATCTTGGAAACCATCTCAACATGTTTCAATAAAAAGGTTTCATGCTTGACACACCATTGTTAGTAGAGGTTCCTAGAAAATACTCTAAAACATGCTAATATGGATAAATTACACAAAAAGTGAAAAAAAGAAACAACAAATGGTAATTCAGACTGAGTAACATCATTAACAGATAAATATGAGATCATTACATGAAGGAACATGTACTTAATATATATAATTTTTTTAGCATAAGCTATAGAAATAACATATTAAAGCAAACAAATTAATCACAACGCATATAATCATAGGTAAAAGATATAAATGAAAACCATTTTAGAACATTATATTAATATTTATCACATTGAAACCATCTTAAAATACATATAATCACTATTTATAGAGACTTAAAAAGCATTGTCTCTTCATATTCCATCCTTTCACTATGCCCAAAAAATAACCCTTCATATTATTAAGTTTAATGTTATTCTTACAAAGGGTGAATACGTACAAAATAAAAAATAGTGTAATTCACATGCACTTCCATCTAATATATTCTTTTATTTTATTTGGCTCATTCTTCACCCAACAATGTAGTCCCTCATCAATCTAGGTCTATGGTTTGGGTGCACGAGATGATGCCATGTGGAATCATCCTAGTGAGCCTAGACTTTAAGATAGTTGTGTAAAAATGTCATCACTATCATCTCAGCCTCTTAAGACATTACCATGTAGAAATATCTTAGGGCATTACATACACATAAATATTGTCTTACTTGAATCCTCCCATGGTCCTGAGCTCCTAGGATGTCACCACGTTGTGACCTCATGGGGACTCAAGGCCATAGGGCTATTAGCCTTTTCCAAAAAATTCAATAGGACATTTTCATGTAGTGATCTATCAAACCCTCAAGACATCATAACTAATATATGCCAATTCATCTTCCACAGATCCTAGTCCTCTAGTCATCTGAGTGGATGAGATGATGTCACTTGGGAGTATCCTAAGCACTAGGGTATTTTTAGAACTATTGACTTAAAAAAGTTCCTCATGGTCCCAAGATCCTAGGGACATCAACATATGGTGACCTCTTGGGGAATTTTGGCCATAAGACTATTGTATTTTATTAGAACCTCCATAGACCTAGTCTCTCAAGTTCCTAGGAGGTTATCATGTGGTGACCTCTCGAGCTATAAGGGCCTTATAACTATTAGATGTCAATATATCCCACATAGAGATGGGTCATCTAGTAATTAGAGTACAAGAGATGTTGCCACATGGTAGTATCCTAGGTAGTTAGGGGTCTTTGGATGATGGATTCCTATGAGAAGCTAAGTGCTTGAGATAATTCCATGTGGAAACATCCTAAAACCATGATGTTTGACATAGATGATTCATCTAGGTGCCTGAGTATCCCATATCTAACCACATTTAAGCATCTTGGGAAATCAGGGGGCTATTAACATATTTTTTACTTAGAAATCAATTATGTAGATTCATTAAATTATTTTATGTGTAAGTTTATTTAAACTAGGGTCTTTTCATGATCAAATGACTATTGGATTCTTAGGTATTTTCTATGTATTGACTTCTTAGAGGCCCAAAATCTATACCATTACATTACATGTCATGATCTTAGGGACCTAGGGTCCTCAAAAATTTAGATCGAACTCCTACATGGTAACATCCCCAGTACTTAAGGTCTCAACAAAGATGATTCCTACTATTGTTTGAGTCCATAATATACTACCGAGCAAAATTTTGGGCACTTGGGGGTCTTAAAATCCAATTATTTACTTAAAATTTGATTATGTAGATGTATTATGTATATATGTATGTATGTATGTATGCATGTATACATACACACACACACACACACACACACACACACACACACACACACACACACACACACACACACACACACACACACACACACACACACACACACACACACACACACACACACACACACACACACACACACACACACACACACACACACATTTGTTCATAAAACCAATGGACTTGAATATTAAAAAATGCAAGAGGAGAAATAATGAAACATTAAAAAAGTCAATAAATTTAGAGAGTCATGAACCAAAAAAAGACTCAATAAAATAACATTGACCATGCTTTGGCCAAACAATATCTTTTCTAAAGGATAGTGTTTAACTATAGTATTGTTGATTGTCTAATCGATACATTCCACGTGTTATAACATTTTAAATATACACCACTAGAACTAAGAAATGGGATCATCACCCACTTATTAAATGAATTTCATATTGGTGATCCAATATAAATAAAATTATATGAACTAGAATTAGATCCTTGTGAATTGTACTTATTGCATGGAATACATGGCAATGAAACATATTTCCATAGAATGCAATTATATGCATCCCTTTCTTGTCTTGGCGATGAAAATAGTTAATGAGGACACATATTGTATACACATTGGATATCTATATGGATCAACATTAAAATATTCATATGGTCATCTACAAATAAAATTAACTACCTTTGATTCAGTGGAAAATATCAAAAACTTCCATAATTGATATTGTTTTATGATACAAATACTATTTATGACCATTATGAATTGCTATATTTTTAAAAAAATAGTCAATACATTATGTCACCAACACATATTTCATTCTCTAATATGTGTAAATAATTGGAGCCATATTTAATAACTATTTCATTGAAACTAAAAATCAATAACTTATATAGACTTGCTCTATATAGTTTTGATTTTGGTGAGAGCTTGTTCAATTCAATTTACACTTAGATTTAGAATTTGACATAAAATTTCTATGTCACTATATTTCATAGTCATTTTTTAATGTAATATTTTCAAAAAAATCAAAAAGTGTTATCCTATATAGAAAAAAAAATTAGGACCGAACTTAATATAAAACACATGTAGAATTTTAAGCTAGCATACATATATCATAAATTTAGGAAATCCCTTCAATGAAAACAAAACCAAAGGAGGTGATTTTTACATTAAGTAGATATCCATAGTTCTAAATGCATATATTCATCTTTTTTTAGATGCTAATACATGTATTGTGAAAACCTACAACAACTCTCTGCAAACTGTAATTAGTTATAACATAATCTTCTTTAAAACATATAAAAACTATATTCACTATGATCCATTAAACAAAAATTATCATAATGAAATAGTTTTTCCTAGTTTTAAATGTAAATGAATAACATTGAAAAACATAGGCACACTTCCATCTCATACTTTCGAATACATTAAACAAAATATGGAAAAAATACAAGAAAAGAATCTATACAATACATTCAAGAGAACACAAAAATGCATTAAGACATTAGTAACATATTTTCATGTCTTAAAATGGATTAGATGGAAAAAATAAATTAATTTAATAAATATGTTCATTAAAGACATATAAGACACACCCAAACATGTATTTTAATGTACAACCAATTGTATTTCAATTATAACATTACAGATTTAAAATAATCAAGAAAATAAATAGATGTGAAATTCCCAAAGGTAAATGAAATAATGATAGAAAAAATATGCATTAGATGTAATAATGTATTCAAAAATGGGATTATTCAAAAAAAATCATCTCCAACACACATCTGGTTGAAATGCCTCTGACATATGTCAAAATGCTTGCAGATCTTGAAGAGTATTTTGTTTCATTATTAATTCCTTTTACACAAACCAAGAAACTAATATATTAAAAACTATAGATTATATTAACTAGTGAAATCATTAATATGCCATCAAATAATCACATGATATGAAAAATATTTCCACGCTCTAAAAATGAAACATCAAAATTTTCTGTTGAATAAAAGAGAAAATTAGAATACAAAAATGCATACCAAAAATGAAATGTTAATCCAAACATAATCATTCTTTATTTAAAATAGTTATGTGAGATAAAATTGTATGAATCACAAATTATCAAAATATCAAAATATTGGAAACAATTATTATTTACTAATGAGAATATGAAAAATACATAACAAAGACTTTATCAAGTAGAAAAACAACAAGCAAAGAAGATAATGTTCCCACTTCAGTCATGTTGCATGGATTCACATATTCAACATGATTTTATGGTACACAAGATAAAATTATCCAAATTTCACTAGAAGAGTGCCAATAACCACTTGGAATTTTTAAAGACAAGTATGCAAAGGAAATGAAATTTCCAACCTTTTTTTATGGTGAGCCATGTAATGCAAACATAACAACTGAATTTTCATATGCTAAACTTATTCAATTGGAATTTTAACACATGGATTATGCATTTTCATATCATATCATAAATATTTTTTTCAAGGCAATGAAAATTATAATTAACAAGGTGATGGAAATAATGTGGGTGAGAACTAGAAAAGGGAAATTAAAAGGAGAAAAGATTTTGGTTATAGATGTCAAGTATATATTGAATCTATAAAAACTATTGAAATATGATATCAGATATATTGATTTCAAAACAAATATGACTATCACCAATGTTCTTTACAATAACTAAGAAAAAACACTTTTATAGTGATTCTCTAGTTGGGAACACCAACATTTTTTGTTACATTCTCAAGCACTAAACATTCTTGGGAACCACTTACAAATACATTATCTAAATTGTGTAATATCCATCTAAAATAGTTAGAAATAAACAAAAACTACATCTTTAACATAGATGATGTTACATCTCGATTCTCCTCTAGACTTATTGAACTATTAATTTATAGAGTTTGTGATTAATGATTGGTTAAATTATTGTGTTACGAAGCTCAATTTATAATATGTTAAATAATGGATAGTTATATATTACTTATCATCATGATCATTAACTCTTTTGTTAATTATACATATTTTGTTATGATGTATTATGATTATTATTATTCAGTTTGTTTAGTTCCATTATTTATCATGGACTATTTCATGATATGGCCTAACTATTATTTATTGTACTTATTCAGATCTAGGATGGAGTCCACCCTCAATACTATGATTGAGGGAGGGAATAATTGGAGAGGATAGAGAAGATAGAGATGTTGGAGAATGAGATAATGAGACTAAAACCCCTAAGCACACCATGATAGAATCTTATTACTATTTGGCTATGTTTATTTTGATATTTCATTCATTTTATTGCATACTAATTTAATATTTGCATGCATTATTTTTTATGAGATTGAATATTTAGATTTTATCAGTGGTTAAAATTTATGTAATTAATTATTATAACTTGTCCACTAATATTATTTTATGGTCATGCTAGTTTGCAGAGTCAAAAATTGAAATGTTTTGTGGAACGGTATTTTTTTGGGATTGGTCTTGTATGACTACCTCAATTTTCATCTTACTTTTTGTCTGAAATTCTCTACTAGTATAAAGTGGCTAAACACCATAGGGGTAAAATGGGTGGCATGTTTTTAAACATTAGTTATTCAAATATTTGATGTACTAATTAAAATATATATACATGAGGAAGACTATAGGCTAATTTAGAGACCCATGTTTGATTTAATAAGGATTATATTTCTAAAAAGAAGACATTATGGTTTCATTAAAAATTCAAAATACCAATATTGTTCTAGAATGTTGAGATGATTATGAAACAAAAGAATATTACATGGAATGTAAGGCATCATACAAAATTGGATATATGACAATTTTGTAAAAAATATTTTTGGAATCAATGGGAGAATTATGGGGAAACTAAATGTTTTTAACTATCATTACATTTATTTGTTGAGAACCTTGACTAGTAGTGCTTTATGGCCAACTGCCATGCCAAAAAAGTGGAATATTATTAAAAAAATATAAATTAATTTATGGACAACCTAGTTTTATTGGGGTTGTTCATATATTTGGCATGTATAACTCGAGTTGATGTATAGATATGGAGGGGATAAGGTTTTAATGAGCAAGTAATGGATGAGGAGATAATGGGAAGAAAGATTTTGACATTTTAAACAAACCTAGATTGGGTTTTTCAAGTAGGGTTTATTGATTTAAAATTCATTTTTTATCATTATGAAAGGATTTAAAAATTGTTTCTAGTATGTGCCACTGAATTTTTTGAATTGGATCTTGTATTTTTTTAATATATTTTAAAAAAAATATAGGGGATCTTATGTAATTAACCCTAGGGATGAGTTCAACCCATCCATATGGTTGAATACATATAAATACTAACCCTTGTTAAAATGGCTATGTATTTGTGTATCTATTGGTAGATAGATAAAATTATGGTTTTACTTTGGGATTAGTTATAAAGGAAATTTGAAACCTATTTATGGAAATATGTAGGTTTTGTTATTGGATACATTTTATTTGGAACCCATTTTGATATACTTTTTACTTATTGTAATATAGGAATGAGGTGGAGTTTATTTTACTTAAATAAACCTCTATACATGAAAAAGTATAGTGGTTACACTCCTTTTGGGTTTGAAAGAAAACAATATGGCATTGGGTATCTTTAGGTATTCTTGTGCTTGTTTTATGTGTACATTTTAATATTTGAATAATTTATTGAATGAAGTACAAAAATAATTAGAATAATAATATATGTAATTGATCCTGCAGATGGGTATGACCCATCCATAAGGTCAAATACATATAAAACCAAGCCTTGTGTATGCAACTATGCATTTAAGTAGCCACAAGATTAATGAAAGGAAAGGTTTTATTTTGTTTACTTGTGTGAGTCAACATACAAAAAAGTTATAAAGAATGGAAATGCAATATTTATTATTATTAAACCTTTGTTTATGTTTGGGCAAATTTTTTGGATTGGGTGATATTTAATTCAAAGCCTAGTATGGTGATTTTTAGGTGTTTTGTTAACATGTTAATTTTTTGAACCACTCAGATATACTTATGTATTTTTTGTTATAAAAATGTGTTATGAAAAATAGGATGTCTTATAATTTAACACAAACCCCTATGCATGGATGAAATTCAATGGTTATGAAACATTTGAGCCTAGGAAGTGATTTCCCCTTTAGGTAGATTTGGGTGTCTAATTTATAATATTGGTTTATAAGCAGATTTTTATGTTTGATTTGAGTAAGTTAAGACTCTAGCTGAAATCTATTACATAAGGAAGGTTAATTAAAAACAATATTAATAATTGTATATATAGACACACACAGACACAGACACACACACACACACACACGAGACACACACAGAGATAGAGAGAGAGAGAGAGAGAGAGAGAGAGAGAGAGAGATAGATAGAGAGAGAGAGAGAGAGAGAGAGAGAGAGAGAGAGAGAGAGAGAGAGAGAGGATGAGAGAGAGAGAGAGGAGAGAGAGAGAGAGAGAGAGAGAGAGAGAGAGAGAGAGAGAGAGAGAGAGAGAGAGAGAGAGAGAGAGAGAGAGAGAGAGAGAGAGAGAGAGAGAGAGAGAGAGAGAGAGAGAGAGAAATATATATACACATACATATATGGACATGCAAATTTATATTCATGCACCTAAATATGTTTAACTACTTGAAGCTTTTAAGCTAAATCCTATAGAATTTTGATTATAGAAGAACAATAATTTTTAAGAATTTTTACTTTGTATAGAATATATGTTTATAAAATTGAACATTAAATATGTTAATATGACTGAATACATATGTTTATCTAACAAAGAAATATATGGAGATATATTTATAATTATGATACACTGTGTAATTATATTTATATTTGTATTAGTGTATTTATGTGGTATAGATATTGTATGTGTATGGAACTTAAAATTGGTCATTAATGAGTTGTAGGAGGAAGCATGCGACTATGAATTATTACTAGGATAATAATTTTTAGACTATTTTTGTTGTTCTTATGTTATGAATAAACTAGCTGATATAATTAAAAAGTTATGATTATGATTAGTTAGCTGACTTGTACTATTTAGATGCATATGATGGAATATATGGGATTATATGAATTCCTTGTATACATACATGTTTTGGAATTTTTGTATGAAAACTATTAATTGAATCTATTGATTTAGAATTAATTATGGGTGAATTAATGTAAAATTAATGACACTAAACAAGTAGGTGAGATGGACTTCACATACTTACTTAGAATCACTAATAGGTAAATTTGAGGTAATAAAATTGAGTTATGTGTGTGAATTTGACTGATCTTAGAGATATGGAAACTATATTAAAACTTTGGCCAAGATAATTTTTATGGTTAAAACATTATCAATTCACCTACTTGATTTAGTTTTCATGTTTCAAATGATATCATGTTAGAACATATCTCTTTATGATATGTTATATTTAATAGTTATCTTACAACACATGAGTTCTAGTTGTCATTTCTTAATTTCTTCACAATCATTATCTTCCCATCCATGAAGGGAGTGCCACTTCCTAGTTGGGAGATTTTGTGGGGGTCTATGGTCCATGGTTGGTATGTAAAATCAATCAGTTGTGAATATTCATCCCCTTTAATATTCAATAATTATAAGCTATAATATTAAATATTTTGATAATAATGAGATCATTTACACTTGTATGTTCTGTGGAATATTATATTTTTATAATCTGATATTTAGATATGTAATAATGTATACTTTTACTATTTGATGTAAATTTTATAGTTATAAAATTGGTGGTTTATTCTTGTATCAAATTGTGATATTTACTCTGGTAATGTTTGATTTATAATTTGTGTTTTGTGGTAGTATTCTATGATTTACTTACATAAGTAAATCTCTATTCATTATACTGATCATTAACTCAATAAAATCATATGTTTAACTTTATGGTTAAAGAATGGCTAATTTTATTGATGTATTTAGTTAAATATCAATTATTCTTAGAATTTGTTACATATTTAATTAAAAAATTGACCTAATTCTAGTTTAACTCAAAGGGATTGTTACATTTTGGTATCAAAGTTGAGGCTCAAAATCTTAGACTTAATGAATCTTTTAATGTATTCTTATTATCCTATTATCATAAAGTAAAATGTCACATCAAATATTGGTTGGTGAGGGTACATATAATGTCAATAATACCACCCCTACATTTGATCCAAATTAGTTTTCTACTAAACAAGCTACAAAGTTTGATCAAATTCCCATAACCATGAATGAGACTAGGGATTGTAATAGTTGCCACTAAACATGAAGTTCATGGCCATGTAGAGGAAAATAATTGGGATGAACCTTAAGATCATCATTTTGAGAAATAAGCTCATCAAGAACTTAGGAAATAAGAGGTGCCATAATATTTGAGAGATTATGTAGCTGCATAACTTGCATGATATAAATAAAGTTAATCACCCCAGTTTGATGGAACCATTTTTGGAAATGGAGCAGAAGCATGGCTAACTAAGATGGAGAAGTATTTTAAAATATATAATTAATCTAAAGTCACCAAATCCATTTGGGGAGCTTAATAATTGGTAGGTGAAGTAGTAAGATGGTGGAAAAAAAAAGAATTTGGAGTTGAATCTCAACTCTACCACCCTCCACTTGGGAGGAGTTCATTACTATGTTTAGATCATGATGGCTACCCCAACTATATTTTTACTAGAAGCTGATAGATTTTTAGAATATAAAGTAAGGATACCTCTCAATGAATGAGTATTGGGATAAATTCACTAAGATACTAAAATACATTCCTCAGTATTAGGCAAATGAGAGGTATCACACTAAGAAATTCATTATGGGATTAAAACCCCAAATTAGATGTAACATGGATGTCCATTATGGATCAATTCATTGAAAAGGTAGTAAATTAGGAGTAGAAATTGAAGACACTTTCTCAGTTTAGATATAAATTCAAGAATTATAATGCAAAGTTTGGAGGTCCTAAAATATCTTTCAAAAATGATAATTGGAAAAGGAGAGGAAACTATAAAAATCAATTCAAGAATTATAATGCAAAGTTTAGCAATGATTTAGAGAACAAGAAATTAGGAAATAGTTTCAAGGGAGTTTTCAAAGTAAATCATCAATCTGATAGGAAAGGACCATTAGGTGGATGCTTCATTTGTGGAGGTGATCATTATGCTAGGAAAATGTACTCATGGAAGTTAGATGGTAGAAATAAAGGTTTTGTTCTAGGACAAGGATCCTTTCAATAGAAAATTCATACAACTATTGACAACTATCAAGATAATTTTTATGTTTCTCCTATTGAGATATTAGGTATTTTATTTGGTCATGATATTTTAATTTTGATTGAAATAAGAAATATTGAATGTTTTATTTCTCTTAAAATGCTTAATAAGCTATCTAGAAAAGTTGGAATCATGGAAATTTCATGGTCACTTCAATATAAGGATGAATCTAAGGTCAAGGTCAACAAATGTTTTGTTGAAAGTTGAGATTAAAATACTTGAATTAACTATGATAGTGGATCTATTTGTAATACCACTAGAGTCATATGATGTGATCCTAGGGAGTAAACTAGTTAGCTCAACATAAAACTAAGGTGGATTGTTTCCTTAAAAATGTATAATGTTTTAGATGATTTGGGTTTAGGGAGAAAAAAAAGAGTTAAAACTTAGAAAAATTTATGAAATTGAATTAAATAAGGCACATATAAAAGGGTGTCAAACATTTATTATTAAGATAAATGATATGGAGGAATCAAAAGAAACTTCTATTGATAATTTTCCTTTTCTTCAATATTTTTTGGATGTTTTCATAAATAATTATTTAGTTTGGCCACCTAAGAGAGAGTTTAATTTCTCAATTTATATCATTAAAACATTTGAAAACACAATCTAAATTCCCTTATAAAATGATAACAATTGAATTAGTTGAGTTAAATTATTAACTACAAGAGTTATTACCTAAAGGGTTAATTTGACCAAGCATGTCACAATAGGGTGCATCAATTATGTTATTTAATAATAAATATATAAACCTTCACCTATGTATTGGTTATGGGTTATCAAAAAAGTCAAAAATCAAAAATATGTATCCTCTACCTCACATTGATGATATTTTTAATCAAATGCATGTATCATCT
>JARHVA010004938.1:0-57500 GCA_037957365.1 Torreya grandis
TGAAGACCACTCATCAATTTTTGGGGCCATGCCAAAAGCACTACCACCAAAAAGAGAACATGATCATGCCATTCAACTAATTCTAGGTAGTCAACCACCAAATATCAGACCATATAGATATCCATATGCACAAAAAATTGAAATTGAAAAGATGGTCCATGAGATGCTGGAGGTAGGGATCATCAAGCATAGCCAAAGTGCATATTCATCACCAGTGGTCATGGTGCAGAAGAAGGATGACACATGGAGGATGTGCCCCAATTATAGGGAACTCAACAAGTACACCATCAAAGATAAGTTTCCTATTCCAATAATTGATGATTTACTTGATGAGTTGCATGGTGCTAATTATTTCACAAAATTGGATCTTCGCTCGGGGTACCATCAAATTAGAATCAAGGATGAAGATGTTCATAAAACTGCTTTTAAAACACATGAGGGCCATTATGAGTTTTTGGTAATGCCCTTTGGTCTTACAAATGCACCATCTACTTTTTAGAGCTTGATGAACACTATTTTTAGGCCTTTTTAAAGGAAGTTTGTGCTAGTTTTCTTTGATGACATATTGATTTATAGTCAGACATGGGAAGCACATCTGCAACATGTGAAACAGGTATTGATAGTTTTGGAGAAGCACCAACTTTATGTGAAGCCATCTAAATGTGCTTTTGGAGTATAGGAGGTAGAGTACCTTGGTCACATTGTTTCCCATGAAGGGCTCAAAGTTGATCCTCAGAAGATCAAAGCGATAATGAAATGGCCCATGCCAAAAACTCTCAAAAACCTTCGAGGTTTTCTTGGACTAATAGGTTATAATAGAAGATTTGTGAAAGGTTATGGCAGCATAGCAACTCCACTCACTGCATTGCTAAAGAAGGATGCTTTCCATTGGAATGATGATGCCACCAAAGCATTTGAGAAACTAAAAGTAGCTATGTGCACCACTCTAGTTTTGGCTACTCCAGATTTCTCACAAACATTCATTGTTGAATGTGATGCTTCTGGGTCTGGATTGGGGGCAGTACTAATGCAGGAAGGAAGACCCATTGCATTTGAAAGTCATCAATTCAAAGGTAAGAATCTACAAAAACCTGTCTATGAGAAAGAAATGATGGCTATTCTTCATGAAGTTAAACAATGGAGGCCTTATCTGATGGGTAGACACTTTAAGGTGAAAATGGATCATGATAGTCTCAAATAATTTTTGGAGCAAAGATTATCATCTGAGGAAGAACAAAAATGGGTAACCAAAATGTTGGGTTATGATTTTGAAATCATCTACAAGAAGGGTAAAGATAATGTAGTAGCCGATTCACTATCTAGATGGGATGCATCCACAGAAGCATTACTTGGTGCAATGTCCATATTGCAAGTAGATTGGGCGGATGAAGCTAGGTTAGAATGGGAGCAAGACAAGGATACACAGGTTTTGATTCAGAATCTCCAGCAAGGTAATTTATCCTCTCACAAATTTGAATGGAAAGGTAATGTCCTATGGTAAAAGGGTAGGTTATACTTGTGTAAAACTTTAGAGCTTAAGCATAAAATTCTTGCAGAGTTGCATGCATCTCCACTTGGGGGACACTCAGGGTTCTTGAAAACTTATCATAGAATTAAGAAAGAATTATTTTGGGAAGGACTCAAGGGAGATGTACAAAAGTCTGTGGAAGAATGCATGATATGCCAACAGAATAAAGGTGAAACAGTTAAGACCCCAGGTTTGTTACAACCATTAGCAATTCCTAGTCAAAGGTGGGAGGAGGTTTCCATGGATTTCATCATTGGGTTGCCTTGTTCTGAAGGTAATAATGTTATTTTGGTCATTGTGGATAGGCTTACAAAATATGCCCATTTTTGTGCTCTCTCACACCCATTTTTAGCAAGTACAATCGCGGCTATTTTTATGGAAGTAGTTCTCAAATTACATGGAACCCCAAAAATAATTGTAAGTGATCGTGATCCTATTTTCACTAGTAATTTTGGGACTAAACTATTTTCTTGTTTGGGTACTCAGCTAGCTCATAGCTCATCTTACCACCCCCAATCTGATGGACAAACTGAAGTGGTTAACAAATGTTTAGAAGGGTATCTCCATTGTTTTGTATCAGATAAACAAGAACATTGGGTTAAATGGCTACCACTTGTAGAATGGTGGTATAACACATCTTTCCATACCTCTTTTAAAATGTCTCCATTTCTAGCACTATATGGTTACCATCCACCTTCCATCACTTCTTCATTAAAGGTGCACACCAAGGTTCGAGATGTAGAAGAGCACATTCAACATCAACAAGAGGTTTTGGCTAGTTTGAGAGAGAATTTGGCCTTGGCACAAAATAGGATGAAGCAACAAGCAGATCAACACCAGAGTGAGCAAAATTTTGAGGTGGGTGACTGGGTATTTGTTCGTTTGCAACCTTACAAGCAAATGTCCTTGAAGCAACAGAAAAAGGACAACAAACTTGCTCCAAAGAATTATGGCCCTTATCAGGTTCTACAAAAAATTGGAAGTGTGGCTTACAAGCTTGAGTTACCTCATTCATCTCACATACACCCAATATTTCATGTTTCTTGTTTGAAGAAGGTCATTGGACAAAAAGTTTCTACGCAAATAGAGCTCCCAGAACTAGATGAAAAAGGATGAGTCATTTTGGCACTAGAGAAGATCCTCCAAACACATACTAAGAGGTTGAGAACCAGAGAGATTAAAGAATATTTGATCAAGTGGAAAAACCAAAGCAGTGAAGATGTAACTTGGGAAGGTGCAAACTTTTTGCAACAACATCCACAGTTGTTCAACATTGAGGACAACGTTGGTTTGAAGGGGAAGGGCATGCTACGCCCCTAACCTATCACATGTATGAGGATAGTATTAGCCGACTTGTGGCTTACTTATCCCTCTTTGACATTATATTGTGGCCGACTTGTGGCCGACTTGTGGCTTTCTTTAGATTAGTAGGTCAGCCTATGGAGTAACCATGGCCTAGTTAGACTATATATAGGAGGTAGTGGGTAATCATTTATCATCATATTGTGAATTCTGCTCTTATTGAAGCTTGTGGAGGTTGCCCCCTCGAAGTGGCTTATCTATTATCATATATTGGGATATATTTTAGTCATATTTGGATATAGTTCTACTGTTATACTTAATTCTTGAAGTAATTTCATTACATTTTCAAAAAAAATTCAATGTTTATAATGCATGTGTATTATAAACACATACACATTATGGCTTGGTATCCTTGAGCCTAAAATTTAAATAACATGTATGTGTTATAAACATAATATGTATGCATTATGTTCATAATGCATATGCATTATAGTAAATATCCATGAAAATTTACCCCAAATCTATGCACATACCCTAGAGGGAACTGAGGAGGCCCAAGGAAGGCAAGGACATGAGATTGTTCCAAGAGGCACAATCCCGGGGACCTAGAGAGTTTAGGTGAAAATGGCTAAAGTAAAAGAGTTTTGGGGAAGCAATTGAGTGCCAAGTGGCAACTCCTCACTTGCACAAGGAATTACAGGGACATTCAGGTAACCATTGGCCCATGGTAAATGACATAACTGTTAGAATCAAATATGAATTTGAAAATAAATGGCTAACTCAGTAAATTGAAAATTGACTTAAGTCCCAAGACTACTTTGCAAAGACTTGGATATCTAGTTAATTCCAAAGCCAATATTGATCCATTTTTATGACAAGTGACTAAGTAAAAGATCAATATTTCAGGTATGTCATTTTAGATAGAAGTGAAAAAGAAAAAACCAATTCACTTAAAAAAAAGTCTAAGAAATTTGAAATAGTTAGGTAAGCTATATAAATCTAAGGTAAAATAGTTTGAAAATGCGAATTTTAATGGAATTCAAAATGTGATATGAAATAGACCAGGTCTTATCAAATTCAAACAAGCTCATAAAATTAAATCAATACATGTCCAATTACCAAAAGCCTTCAAAACCAAATGCATGCAATAGATACTTTATGCTCAAACTTGCTTCAAAGAGTAAAGCCACTGCAAGATCAAACTTGCAGTTTATCAAGAACTATTTCTATCAAGCAATAAATAGAAGGAAATTAGACTTGATTAGGCTAGAAGACCAGAATCTAGATAAAAAGAGTTTCCATAATTTTAGTGATAAAATTAGGGTGTGAGAAAATAAAAAAATTATGCACACTGAGTAGTGGTTTTCAACACTTGGCAACTTATTTTTTTGACCTTGGATTAATATTCATACATGGCTAAGTAACTACTCCTTTGAGTGATTTTCATATTAAGATGCTTTAGGGAAGTGTGTATATGTATTTCTCAATGTGAAAGTGTAAGATCATATGAATGTTTGATGCTTGATAGATAGGTGAAGGCTTAGCCTTGATGTGTATAAATGGGAGATTCTTTGGGTAATTTCCCTCTTAACTAACATGAAAAAACTAACAAAGTTGATGCAAACAAAGGATTTGAGTTTGGGAAATATATTTTATAAAACACATAGATGGGTTTTACTAAGGAAGATGACTCAAGTAATTGGATATGTCTAACTATCACTGGAGGCATGTAAGAGATAGGAAATAGTGATATTGGATCCAGTGATAGTTTGCATAAGATAATAAATTGATTAAACACATACTAGGGAGATTATCTATGTGAATGATGGTAAATTAGGAAGGTCAAGCCCATAAGTAAGTTAATGGTTAGGAGAGATTGTCAATAACAGTGATGCATGTATGCACAAGTCATGTGTATTAAGGATTGGTAAAAATGCACATTCGCAAGTGTCTAATAGCAAATTCTAGTATCTACAATCTCAATTAGGTGTTACTAGTGTATTTGATTTTTTTAATGGTCTATAACCCTTCTTTCAACCCTCTTCATCTATTATCTCTCCTCTATCCATATTTCCCCTTGATCAAACCCCTTTGTCTAGAGCATCCATATACTCTTGGAGCATATACAGAACATTTATTGACTCCTAAAACTTTTTTTGAGTGACTTATTTTGACTTGAATGTTATTATCCTTCATTCCCACATATTTTTTCCTTTTCACTATTGAAAGTTGCTTTAAACACTAATATGGTCTCATTTTAAATTTAATTTATCAATAAATATAGACACATTCCAATTCTTTAGACATTGAAATAAAATCATGATGGTTTGTTTAGTACTTAAAAAACGTCATCTTCGTGGATGGCACAAAGTCATGAAAAGAGGCTTGAATATAGCCACACGGAAGGCACAAATTGCAAGTCAAAGTCATTAGAATTATTCTTCCAATCTTAGCGAGCACAATTACAATTCATTCGCCACACTGATAAGTGCATTCGTCTCAAACTTGAATCGATGGCTATTATAATCAATCTTCTCTATTTATTAAATAGAATATATAAGGTGGCTAATTTTTGGGCAGACGGGATAACATAATTACAGTTTATCATTGAGACGTCTATGTAGAGAATAACAAGCTCATAATCTAATCATTAATAATTATTATTATGAAATGGGCAAGATGGACGGTCAGATGCGGCGGAAACGGACGGTGGAGTGGTGGGCGATGTGGAGACTGAACTGTCCTCCTTTTTCAGTGACATCGATCTTCTGCTCACCCGGCGGTGGAATCATCTCGAAGCTCTGCAACAATCGGCCAATTACGAGGGCTAGAATAGGCAGGGCGAGGATGATGCCAGGGCAACTCCTCCTCCCCATTCCAAACGGCAGGAAACGGAAGTCCACTTTGCCTCCCACCGCGGCTTCCGTCTCCTTCTCTTCCTCCATAAATCTTTCAGGCCTGAATTCTGCTGAATTCGGCCACCACTCGGGATTGTTAGCCAGCCACCAGGCGTTCACCACCACCTTGCTCTCCCTCGGAATGGCGAAACCGCCGAGAGAGGCGTCGTCTGAGTTCATGTGCGGAACGAGCAGCGGAATGGGCGTGTGCAGCCTCAGCGTTTCCTTCACTACTGCTTGCAGATATGGCAGCTTCTCGATGTCCGTTTCCTTCACCGCCACCACCTTTCCCACAACTCTCTCCAACTCGCTTCTTACCTTCCGCTGCACTTCCGGATGGTTCACAAGCTCAGCAAGCGCCCACTCCATGGACCAAAGAGTCGTCTCGATCGCCGCCACGTTTATATTCTCCACGATGTACAGCACGTTTTCCTCGTTGATTTCTCCCTTCTTCTCTGCCTCTAATATGTGGTCTATGGCACACTTGCTCATCGCCTCCCCATTCGCTAAAATCTTCCTGCATTCATCAGCAAGAAAATGAAAAATAAGCCCAAGAAAACTCTTTTGTGTTAATATTTTGAACTGTGTTATATAACTGAAAAAACCTACTTCCAGAAGCCTGTTTACAGGAAATAAATATAACAAAGAAAGGAAGTTACCTGCGTTCTTGGATGAAGATGTTATTGAAAAATGCAAGTCTCCTGCTCTGCAGGTCCCTACACTTATTCAGATACCCTGTGAGGAAAGGCCTCAAAATGGGAATGAAGTCTCCATAATTGTACTCAAAACTCTGCGCCAGTCGGCTTCTCTCCGCATTAAAAACAGTCGCCTGAACGAACAGCGGATCCTCCTGAGACTCGAACCTGCGATCAAACATCATCCGGTACATAATATTATAAAGCATGAGCTGAAGCCGTTTTCTTATAACAATACCCCTCTCGAATGCCATTTCATTCGCCTGAACATCTTCGACGACTCTGTGGATCTCCTCTTCCCACCCTTGCCTGTACTGCTGGACAACTTTCTGAGTAAAGAAGGGAACTGTCATGATTCTTCGCATCTTTCGCCAGTGCTCTCCATAGACAGTGAACACCATATCTTTGCCATTGCCCGTGAAAATGTCGAACACGAGATTATTCTTTCTCGAACCGAATTCGACGCCCTTCGTATGAAGAACGTGTTTCGCAAGCTCCGGAGAAGAGACCACCACTACATTTCTGCACCCCAACCTCAGCATGAAAACGTCTCCATATTTTTTGGCCAACTTCATAAGGTTTCTGTGGTTCAGATCATTGCCGACTTGCAGCCAGTTGCCAAATATGGGCAAAGACAGCGGGCCAGGAGGCAGTTTAGCGCTTTTGCTAGCAAATCTGGCTATAACTAACAATGTCACCAATATAAGGGCGACTATTTCAAAGGGAGACATTAAAGCAAGCTGTTTGAGGAGGGGATCGTGGAGAGAAGGCACAGAGAGACTAATCTGGCTAAACAATGA
Source organism: Torreya grandis (assembly GCA_037957365.1). Lineage (NCBI taxonomy): Eukaryota > Viridiplantae > Streptophyta > Pinopsida > Cupressales > Taxaceae > Torreya > Torreya grandis. The sequence continues at coordinate 7,223 of JARHVA010004938.1, forward strand.
AGCCATTTTCAAATTGCAGAGAAATAACATACAATTTGAGGGTGCATATGTGACGATTTAGGGCATAGTATTTATAGCATTCTTTTGGCAAACACCGGGGTTGGTAGCGTTAGATGATTGACTGAATAGAATAAGTTTCGCTGTGTGTACGCATCAACCACTGCCGTAGCTTGCAAAGCATTTCGAACCATCTCCATCAGTTTTAATTTCAATGTGAAAGCCATATATTCCTCCAACCCTTCCATTATACTTCTGTTGACCAAAGTAAATTAATAAAAAATATGTTATCAACAAAATATGTTAAGTCAATACATTCATTCATAATCAATATAACTTCAATTGTGACATCATTTCTGACTTCTTCTCTGACATCACTTTTATTATTGTTACATTATTTTATTATTATAATATTAAATTTATTTGTAGAATGAACTAAGATATTAGTTTTAAAAATAATTTTAAGATGTATATATATTGAATTCAGGGTAGCAAGGTAATATATATTTAGAGATCTCTGAATGCGATGATATTTTAAATTATAAATCGAAAAAAAAAAAAAAGGGGAAAAGTTAAACAAAAAAACATGTTCTTCATTAATCACTTTTATTTATCATTTTTATTGACATACGAATCATCATATATTTAATTGTTATTTAGTTGTAGATCAAGCCTACCAACCAATATCAAATTAATTGATATTTAAATAATAAAAAAAATTAGACCTATAAAAACAATTTTAAACGATGTTAGATATTCAATATTTTCTCTATTTACTAATAGATGCTAGTTTCTCATCTTAATTGTAAGGCGAATGAGTATGGCCAATAAATTTAGAATATACAATAGACACCTTAAGTTTATGAAGAAATATTTAAACTATAACAAATACATCAGAGTGTAACTCTGATGGTGGTAAAAAATAATAGAAGTTGTAAGAAATCTATACATTAAAGATTGAAAAAACTAAGAATTACCTTAAGTGGTCTAAGACCTTGAAAAATGTAAGACAAATCATATCATCTACAAAGAGTGCAACTAAAAAATGAGTCAAAATACAAATAATGTGATTAATAAACCTATTCAAGAAAGAAAAGTGGAAAAAGAATTCAATGCATGCCAAAGAGACATTATTTCACCTACAAATAAAATTTCACTCTTGACTTGTATGTCGTGTAAAATTTTGATGACAATTATGCATTTAGAAAATTAGTGTTTATCCAAACAAAAGATTTCATAATTCACAAGAGAACACATATCCAAACAATATGACCTAGATATGTAAAGCAACATACATTTCATTAATTTCAAAATCTATTACCTTCAAATATTAGAGTGGCTATTTCTCACTAAAATTTTCATGAAACTTTTTTCTTTTTATTATTGTCTTTTGGAGATGCATTTGGCATTCCCTTTGTATACTACATATATGAATTTTGTTATTTAATTCCATTGGCCATTATCAACCTCTAGCAGTGATTGATATTTAAATTAACTTAAATTATTTTTCATGTTCTATACAGTTCATGGTAGGAGGAAATATAAAAGATATTATATATATTTGTTGTAATGTTTAATATTTATTACAATTTATCTAAAATTTCACCTTATATCTAATGCAGTTTGGAAAAAGATATGATCATTTTTAATAAAAAAATGTAGAACTTAAATACAATCATATAGCCATCAAATTAACTAGTGATTACACTCTACGATAGTTGTATTTATTAATATTAATACCATTTTAAGATTACCAAATACTTTTATTTGAAATGTTTCTATCTTAAAAAATATATAAAATATATACTTTTAACTACATCTCTTAAAATTCAGATTTAATTTTTTTTTTTTTTAATTATATATTTTTGGATAAGTTTATATCTTTTTATTGAAGGGGGAAACATCTAGATTCTTTGAAGTTATATTTAGTTTTATTTTATTTTTGGCATCTAGTGAGATTTGTATCTTGGTGGATGGTGTGAACATTTTTTTAGCATCATTCTTTTTTAGTATCTAATAAAATTTGTATCTTAGTAAATGATGTAAATATATTTTTAACATAATCTCTTTTAATATCTAGTAAAATTTATACTTCAATACATGATATAAACACACACTTAACATCAATTTTATTTATATTTAATAAAATTTGTATCTTAGTGAATGATATAAACACATTTTTAACATGATCCTTTTTAGTATCTAATAAAATTTATACCTTAAACACACATTTAACATCTTTTATACTATTAAATTATAACTTATTTGATATTGATCACTATACTTAATAAATGATATAAACACATTTTTAACATTATCAATTTTTAATAGAATTTATACCAAAAACACACACATTTAACATTTAACATCATTTACAATGTTGGATTATAACACATTCGATACTGATCACTATTTAACTTATGGAACGCTCTCACTTCTTCCATGAAAGACAAGCTTAAATATAAGGAGCACTCTCTCATATAATTTAAAAAAAAGGAAACTTCTTCCATGGGTGTGGGCCTTCACCACCTTTTTCGAAAGTGGATTTCCTGCAAGGCAGGTATACACTGAAAACATATTTAGTCAAAAAGAGAGATTCTGACATGGCAAATAAAATTAAAAAATAAATTAAATTGAAGAGCAAATTCCCAACATAAAATTTCTGTGGTAGGTGGATCGATAAAATCATTTTTATTTGTAAGATGTGCACGTGGGAAGTGTTGCGTTTACGCCTGAAATTGACGGGTTTCTATGTCGGCATAGCCAACCTCCAAAACAAGCCATGAAACTAATCCGGACGGTGGTTTTCTACCAACTTCCAAACCATTGGTCACTGGTTTCACTGTAAACAGCGGGCTGACCTAAAAATGCCGAGTGTATCAATATAACCTAAATATGATGTGAGAGAGCAAATATCAGTCCATCATTTCACCTAATTAAAACAGGTGGTATTAAGACCCAATAAAAAGAGTTGGATGATAAGTATTATCTAACTATTTTATTAGGTAGAATGTGGAGTGACTACACACTTTTTATTTAATTTTTTAATTAGGTAGAATGATGGAATGAGTGTATATATGTGAATGGATTGTGATAAAAATATTTAATTTAAATAAATAATATATGTGAAATAGTAATATAGTTTAATTAATAAATTATAAATTTAGGAAAGAAGGTGACGTAAATTTTAAAAATGTATTTATTTAATTTTAATATTTTGTGATAGTCGTTAGGTTGTGGTAATAGGAATAGACATTTAAAAGTGATAAAGATTTAACTTCAAAAATTGACTACAATTAAAGAAGTATTTTATGAACTCTTTTTCTTCTCCAAACAATGTACAAAGCATTGACATGTTCTAGGAAAAAAATTGACAACTTCAAACTAATTTGACAACTACAATCCATTGACCCTAATCTCCAAAAACCTTAGTCGATTTTATATGCTTTAACTCTAATCATCTGTAAAGCAGATTTGGACAACGATATTTGAAAACTAAAGGAAAGTCACAACATATGTTTTTGTCCCCGTGGTAAATTAGAGAAAAGTAAGGGTAAGTGTAGAAAGTCTGGGGCCCAAAATGTGGGCATTTTTTTGGTCCAAACTCAAATTCATTGAAAAAGTGTATATGGTTTTAAAATAACAAGCACACGTTTTTATTTGCTAGGGTTGGTGTAGTCTTAACACTACATATTTAAAAAATATATAAAACCTTCATATCATCAAAAAAAGAAATTTTCATTCTAAATCCTACGCTCAGGCTCCACAAAATAGCTTTTCTTCTTCAAAATACTTTGTTTACATCTCCAAAAAAATCTCACTAAGTGAGGGAATCAACAATACCATGTAAGAGGAGAGATAAGTAAATTAATGTTCTGCAAATTAGAACCAAATTTAGTAATTTTTTTGGATTGACATTATATTTTGTTAAAACCATTTATATTTTCATTTGTGTAACCCATCAAACATGTCCATGTGCAAAATAAATATAGAAATCGAAGATGAAGATAAAAATCCACAAAACCTTCCTAACCCTCTTTACAATTCCACAAGACCCCTAGGTAGTTACGAGAATTTGGCCACATATTTAGTATAAATAAAATATAGATTAAGGAGATAACTAAGACAATGAGTGAATCTCATTCAACTAACCCAAAACATACTAATTTGGCAAAGATATTAAGCATTACTAAGTGAAGTTGACTCAATAACAAGTCAAATTGACATATTGGTAGCTTATAGAGAGATGTGGGTCATACTATGCTAGCAAGTTATCAATGGTTGGTGTGAGACAAAAAAATATATCAAAAATAAAATACTTTTTCAATATTCATAAATCCAAGAACCAATGTGTCGCCTCTATTATCATGGAAATGATTTCCATTCCACTTGTGCCAACATAATTTGATAAAAGACAATTTTTGGGACTAATGGTGGATGATTTTTTTATCACCTACCTCGTAATAACCATAAGGTTCATTATTATTTTGTGAGGAAACTCTATTATTATTTTCTCCTTAATGAAACTTGTAATTATTATGATTATAGAATTTTAGGGCTGAGAAAAAATCTCAACATAGGATAGACCAGATGCACATCATGTGCCTTATCAATCTGTGAGAGTCTATATCAAAAATCCACTTCAGACTAAGATAATCCCCTCTATAATGAAGAATGTTGTGCAAATTGACATTTTACATGCATTGAAGGTGCTACACTAATGCTAGTGGAGGCTAGATATGGGGATAATCTAGCTAATGTTGATCTTCAACCACACCATTATAGATATTATATGGTGTTGTATGAACTGGACCTTTAGATGAGAAGGAGGATGTTATGAAACCCAATTATGATGGTGCTTCTAGGGGGATATATTATATGGTTCTGATTGATGAGTTTTTGACACATACATTTGGTTTGGATAACTCAATTGCACCTTCACAAGTATCTTATATATTTGAAATGTTACAAAATAAATATTAAAAAAATTTATAATATTTACTTGGTAAATTTCAAATACTTATATTTAAATGGTAATAATTAGTTTACATAAATTATATATATGTGATTAGTAAGAGATGGTCCATCTTTTTCATAGCTAGATTGTGGACCATCCAATGGTGCATATATTTCTATTACCATATATATATATATATATATATATATATATATATATATATATATATATATATATATATATATATATATATAGGTATTTTTTTTATTAATATTATCATTCATGTACATGTATTTACATTTGTGTGTGTGTGCATGCACACACATGCACATGTGCATGCTTGACTAATAATTATATATATATTTAGTTTATAACCCCAATGAAGGATCCTCCATCTATACTGGAGGGAGTAGACATATGTGTTTCCATTGTGATTTCATCTACACACCAACTCAATGTAGTATGATAACTTGCAATGTTAAATTGTAAATATAGATTATTTTAAATAATTGTTCTCAATACTTCTATAGCTATTATAATTTGATTATTTTTATAGTTGGTTTAAATGTTTATATATATGTATGTAGGGTTCAACCCATTCCACTATTATGAGTAGGCACTTGTATGAAACAAATTAAGATAAATCTATAGATTATCTGACATGGTAAATCCAAGATCGGATAAGGTAATCAAATAACATTCATTGCAATACTATTTATGTCAGGAGTATGACTAAATTGGATTTGTTAAACCTAGCCAAGGGATATCTTACCACACAACACCAAAGGAGAGGGTTCAAAAACTCTTGTAAATGATACTATGTAATAAACCTAGCTAGGTATAAATGCATAAAATAAGACTTGTTACATCTCGATTTTCCACTAAGTAAATTTACTTGATTATCCATGGATATTTATAGTTGGTAATTTGATTTGATTATTAGTAACTAAGTTGTGAGTTATATGCTATTATGGGATAATTGTATGTTACTTTGGTTTCATGATTGCATTCCTATGAGTTAGCTGTATTGAATATTCTTTATCGTGTGATCATATTGATTTGTTATTAAAGCAGTATTTTATGATATATATCACAATGCTATAGACTAACTACCTTTTTATTGTGATTTGGATGTAGGAGAGATTAATATCTTAGAGCATGATGGAGGGAGAGCATCATTGAAGAGGGTGATATAGATGAAAGTGTTACGGGATAATAAAGGAATGACTAGAACCCATGCACACACCACATTATATAGTACATGTTATATGCATTATCTAAATTATTATCATTAGTACATTCTTTATGTTATCTATATCTAGATAATTGCATATGTATGTTAGTTTAGTTTAATATGGTATGTGGCTTTTATATATAGATTTAGTGTATAATGTATAAGTATGTGACTTAATGCCTATATATTCTTTATCTAAAATGGTTAATAACACATTATTATTCAAATCTGATTTATAACAATGTAATCATTATTATCACTACATTATCTAGGTTATCTATGTCTTTTTGTCATATATATATATATATATATATATATATATATATATATATATATATATATATATATATATATATATATATATATATATATATATATATATATATATATATATATATGACAAAAAGACATAGATAACCTAGATAATGTAGTGATAATAATGATTACATTTTTATAAATCAGATTTGAATAATAATGTGTTATTTACTATTTTGGATAAAGAATATAATATAATTTATATATTAGTCTTGTTACTATTAAATTTTTTATGTTGTTAGCATTTTTAAGTTGGTAATAAATAAAGCAATTGTATTTTATTATATTATAAAATAAAATAAATGAAAAAAAAAAGTAATGGTATTGTGTTATAAATAGAATAATTTAAATATTTTTAGTTTGGCTTGAGATGAATTAAAAAATAAGTATAAAAATAAAAATAAAAATAAAATAAAATTCATTCAAAAAAGAAAGTGTGGAGATTTGAAGGAGGGTGTGACATGTAGAGAGAAGGAGAGAAAATAAGGAAGAGTACAACATGTGGTAGAGGAGAAAAGCTGAGAAAGTGGAGATCTAAAGAGAGTAGACTAAAGTGCAAAAGAAAGGAGGGAAGATACTCTGATTGTGCCATCTCAAGCTTTTACCAGGTAGGCGCTATTGTTTATTTTTGTGAAATATGGAAAATTTTATGTGTAGACATATGAATGGACTGTGTACTTTTATAAGTGTATCAACTATGTGTATTTTGTTTTACAACTGATACATTATGGAAAATGTATGAATTGTGTATAAAATTATTATTTTAATAGTGAATATATTCATGAGTGGACTTAGTGCAGTTGTTTCACAAATTTTTTGTATGAGTATATGTAGCGAATTGATCTAGAATTATAGTGAACTAAGTACAATGTTGATCTTATACAATGAACTATATATAAAATGTATAATGAATCAATGTAAAATTATAGCAAACTACAGGGTATATACAATGATGGATAAATATAAAAAAAGTATATCCAAAATAACGATGTAAAGTGAACTATATAATTATAAACAATGGAAAATATATACATCAATAAATATAAAACTTATATCTAAGAACAACGATGTATGTGTAAGTACAGATAACATTTCATATATACATAAAACAAATAATGAATGTATGAATTTTTTTTCATATACAAATATACAACGAACTTATATCATAAGTATGGCACATTCTTGTTTTGTGAACCATGAAATGAATATAGATAACACTTATATATATATATATATATATATATATATATATATATATATATATATATATATAATGTGCATTTATTATGTAAATAAATTAACATACTCATTCAATGGCAATGTTAGTAGCAAGTACGAAGGTAATAACTTTTATGATTGGAAATGCAAATAAGCTTGAAGAAGTCAAACGATCTTTGGGAAAACCGTTCATTTGTAATCTCTCAAACTGTATGGCTTGATGAATGATTTAGTTCCCTTATTCCTTAGTATTCTCACAATATTCTCCATAGTACCTTGAATGTAAGATAAGAAGGCCTTCTTTATCATGTCTAAATTATTTCTCTGAGAGCCCTATAATGTTTATCTTTCTTACACGCTTTTGTTATTTGCCTATCTTTGTATCTATTTTACTTTAAGGCTCGATGCAAATGCTTTTATTCATGCTTTAGGTAATTTCAGTCATATATTCTTAGATATCTGTTCAACATAGATTCAAATTGAGGAAAAAGAATAATTGGATTTGCTCATATATGTATATACAATGCGTATGGTTTACATGTTACTTATGAATAAAGAATGTTAGCAGTAAGTTATATTAGGAGACCCATAATAGTAAAATAATTATTGGAAATGCATGTTGACATTAAAACATAGTGGGATCTTACAAAAACATTATTCAAAAAATATGGCTTTAAGCTATTTAATAGGTTAAGTAACTGGCCTTACACTTAAGCTATACATTGAAATAAGCATAGGAGGATTAAATACATGTATAAATCATATGAGTGTTTGATGTTGAGTTTGCTTGAGAAGAGCAAAATATGTATATAGATAGTCTATTGATTATAGTACCTGGTCTTTTAACATGAATGAATAGGTATAAAGATTGTTGAAATCATATGAAGACATTGATTATAATTATAAAATGATCTCTCTCTCTCTCTCTCTCTCTCTCTCTCTCTCTCTCTCTCTCGCTCTCTCTCTCTCACACACACACACTCACACACACACACACACACACACACACACACACACACACACACACACACACTCACACACACACACACACACACACACACACACACACACACACACACACACACACACACACACACACACACATTGTTTGAGTTCTTATATATGGAAATTATTATGAATACACTTAGTATGTACAATTTCTTGTATATATGAATTATATCCATACAAAGACATAAATACTCATATGCATTTATATAGTGTATAGTTATAGTTCTATTGATTGTTAAAAAAATTAAGTCATAGATTCCTAAAGGATTTGACACTATGCATACAACCTCCTAAAAATATAACAAGTTTATTAAACAAAAGATTATGTTGTCATGAGTATTATGAATTTATTTACCTTGACTGATTGTTTGTAACAGAGTAGTTACACATATGAACAACAGACTATGATATTATTGTTCTCCATATAATGCATTATATTTGAATCTATTTATGGAAATAAAAAATATGTAGATTAAATATTGTAGACATCCAATTCCTAAAACCATTTATGTTGAAATTGTCAATCTTACTTGAATTGCTGCACATTAAGTCAAAATCACTAATACATCCTAAATGGTTCAGACTTGTTATTGACAAGTGCTGATTTAGACTAAAGTATCGCTAAATGGGGCAATGCATTTTATGTGATTCCTAACTTTGATTAATTAATTTAGAGTCAAAAAGATGAATTTCCCGTTTTGTTCTCTAGATCACTCTTTTTCTTCTAATTCATTAGTACATGTCATGTACCTTTGTTATTTTGTGTTGGTAACATCCTAAATGGGAATATAGTTACAATGCAACTAAATTGCCTTCCAATTCTACTTGATTCAAATTATGACCTAGTAATATAGCTTTCTAACCATTTTGATTAATTAAGGACCAATTTCCAAAGATTTACACAAATATTGATTAATCTTGTTTAAGGCTGATTAATCCAAATCAAGAGCTTAAGTGGATTTTCCATGGAGGTTATTGAATATTTCTTTTTGGAAATTGATTTTCAATATCTGCATCACCTAGTGACATCTATTAGAAATATTATCATTGATGTCAAAGGTCTAGCATTGGTGATAAAGGCCCCATAACATTTATTATCTAAAGGTTTTTTTAATGTTCATAATTTGGTTAAAGTGTGTTGATATTTATTTAATATTGATGAATATATTTTTGGTTGCATAAAAGTCAAAAGATGGCCCATGGAAAAGTCAAAGAATCATGAGGTAAAGACAAAAGAGGAATGGGATGCATTTTCCCATGAAGAGTCATCTTGAGGAATTCCAAGATTCACCAAGTGAAGACAAAAGAGGGTATGACACATTTTTCCATGAAGATTCACCTTAAGAAATTTGAAAGGTCACCAAGATAAAGACAAAATAGGAAATAATGCATTTGTTTATGAAGGGTCACCATATGACTTTTCAAATACAAGGATTCAAAGGGTCATACAAGTTTGGCACCATTTTCCATGAGGAATGAAGGGTCACAAAGGGTGAATGCCAAATATCATTTGAAAATATATAAATAAATGCTTGAGAATCCATTTGTAATATTCAAGAGAGTGCATGGTTTGTAACTATTTTATATAAGGAAAGAGGAGAGAATAGAAAGAGATATTATAGAGTTTTATCATTTGTTGAGAAAGAAACATTGAGAGATAGTTGTGTTTTATACACAATAGGGGTTGATATTGCTGTGGGTTGGTGCTCACAAATATTTTTAAGGGGTTGGTGCTCCTCTAGGTTAGTGCTCACAAATAGTTGATGTGTTGGTGCTCAGTAAAGGGGTTGGTGCTCTTGCAAGTTGGTTCTTGTGAAATTTATAATTTGAGTTAGTTCTCAATCTTATACTTGAGATTATTCTCCATGGTTTTTCCCACATTTAGTGTTCACATAAAAATATGGTCTCTCTCTCTCTCTCTCTCTCTCTCTCTCTCTCTCTCTCTCTCTCTCTCTCTCTCTCTCTCTCATGTGGTGCATATTATTGTTTCAAATTTATTGCATATCTTGAATGTATGGTTAAGTGGAGTTTGATTAAGTAAAAGATTTATAAGATATATAATATATTTTTCACCCCTCTCTCAGTATATTTCATGCTTAATAATTGATATCTTATCAAGTTATTTTGGAAAGAGTTGTACAACTTGAAAGTAGATTGGGGAAAGCATGATGGCTAGATCACATAAAGATTTTTTTACAAATAAGGCACCTTTGTTTGATGGGACAAATTATAATTTTTGAATCATAAGGATGAGAACTTATCTTATGTCTCTTAGATTCAACATTTAGCAAGTAGTTTTGGAGGAATACAAAGATCCATAGACACTTGTGATTACTCCAAAATAAAAAAAGAGAAGTAAAAATAATGCTAAAGCTTTAAATGTTATTTTATGTGGTTTATGTGAATTATAATTTGTTAAATTTTTGCAATGCAAATTTGCTCATGAGACTTGGGTAAATCTTGAAAATATTTACAAAGGTGATGGAAAGGTTCAACATGCTAAGCTCCAGACTTTTAGAAGACAATTTGAGAGTTTAAAAATGGAAAAGGAAGAAAATATAATGAGTTATCTTTTTTGGGTTGATCAAACAGTTAATCATATTCAAGGCCTTGAATAAAAATTAGAAGAATTAGTTGTGGTGCAAAAGGTTTTGAGATCTCTATAAATGAGATATGATGCAAAGGTTTTAACAATAGAGGAGATGAAGGATCTATCCAAGCTAAAGATGGATGAAATACATGGTATTCTTATGGTATATGAGACGCTGATCGAACAAAAAAACCTTCAAAAAAGAAGCTACTTTCAAGACATCAAAGAAAGACAAGGCTAAGATTCAAGAATCAAGTGATAGCTCTAGCAATGATTAAGATGACAATGGAGCTCTTTTCATTCATAAGCTGAAAAAGGGCTTAGGTAAATATCAAGTAAAATTGTCTTTCAAATGTTTTAATTATGGAAAGATTGGACATTTTTTAGCTAAGTTCCCAAATAAGGGTAATGGTGAGAATGAAGAAGAAAAGTCTACATACAAAAAAATTTCAAAAGAAAATTCAAGAAGGGATTTAAGAAGAAGATTTTATATTCTAAAGATCCTAGCTCAGTCGAAGATAGTGGGGTCAGTGAATCAGAAGAAGAAGAGATTATATTCATGGACATACATAAAGATGCCTCTATAAACAAAAGTAAAAATGATCAAGAAGAAGAATAGGATGAAGATGAAGTGAATCTAGAAGGATAACTTATTTGTGTCTTATAAGAATTAAAAGCTCTTAAAAAGAAGAATCAAAGATTGAAGCTCTAGATCAAGAAAAATGAAAAAGAGTCAAAAAAAATAATTGAAGATCTACAAACACACATTGAAGAAGCTAAAAATACTGAAGAATATCTAACAGCTCAGTTACAAAAATTAAGTGATGAATGTGAAAATCATGTTGTTGAAATTACCTCTTTAAAAGTAGATATTGAGAAAATAAATAAAGCAATTAATGATAGAGAAACCAACGATTCAAAATTTGAGAATAACACCAATATGTCGAATAAGATATTAGAAATTCAAAGATTAATGTCAGATAAGATAGGTATCAAATTTGAAAAAGAGAAATGGGAGGCCACTACTTTCATAGACAAGGTTAACACATAAAAAAGAAAGAGCTATGTTGAAACTCTTACAAAAGAAGAAATGAAAGGGAAGAAGTTAAGAATATAGAGGACATCTCAAACAAAGAAGGCTAGAAAAACCAGAGTTACAAAAGGAAATAAAGTTAGAGATACAAAAATATATTATACTTTTATGGTTACTATTTTTATTGTAATGGATATGGTCATAAGAAAATAGAATGTTATAAAAGGGCTAACAATTTTAGAAACAAGGAGAAAGAAACTCATGCAGAGTCAAGTAAAAGACATAACTCTTTTTCTCCTCTACCAGGATTTAATGAAGAAGCCATCATATGTTATAAGTGTAATAACTTCAGACACATAGCTTGATACTATAGAAGTGTATTTGAGTCAGTCAAGAAGGAGTAGATTTTCAAGGCTCCATTCATACAGAGGAAAGTTTAGATAGGTTCATGGTAGAAGAAACAACCTAAAAAGTCTATGTTGGTTTAGACATCTTTACATACAAAAAATGAATAAAAGCTATGGTTCATTGACTACAAATCTTCAAGGCACATGATAGGAGACAAGAGCAAGTTCATAACCCTAAAGAAGATCAATCATGGCATAGTACAATTTGGAGACAATACTACTGCTAAAATTGTTGGAAAAGATACACTAAGTTTGGATAATGGTAGAACTAAGACTAAAAATATTTTTTATATAGAAGGTCTTAAGCATAATATTTTGAGTTTAAGTCAAATGTGTGATCATGGACACATACTAAAGTTTTATGCAAAAGGTTATGAAACTAGGAGAAAAGATTTAGATGTGTTGATTGCAGATGCTTAGAGGATAGGCACCAATTTGTATATGTTATCAGATATCAAAGGTAAAAAATGTTGTTTGATTCATGTTGAGAAAAGTTGGCTATGGTACAGGAGAATGGGACACATAAATTTTGATAATCTTGTCAACATTAGTAAAAAATAAGTAGTTAGAGATATTCTAAAGATTACAAAGGCCTCCAACACACTTTGTGAACCTTGTCATCATGGGAAGTAGGCTAGAAGATGATTCTAGACAAAAGAATAATCGACTACTTATATGTTATAGGTTGTTCACACAAATCTATGTATACTTATGAGAACTCCAATTACTTAAGGTGAGAAATATTTTATGTTTCTTACTGATGATTTTACACGTATGACTTGGGTGATGTTTTTGAAGAAAAAATTAGAAGATTTTAGACATTTCAAAGCATTCAAAGCTTTAGTTGAGAATGATACTAGCTTAAAAATTAAGGGCCTAAGATCAAATTGAGGAGGAAAATTCATGTCAGATCAATTTATTGAGTATTTTGAAGACCATGGGATAAAGAGACATTATTCAACAACCATAACTCTATAAAAAATGGAGTAGTTGAGTGGAGAAACATAATAATTCAAGAAATGATAAGGACAATACTAAATAAATCCAAAATAGTAGATAAATATTGGAGATAGATAGTACGTACAATAGTGCATATCTAGAATAGATCATTGTTGAGAGTCAATAGTGACAAGACTCCCTATGAGCTATGGAAAGACAAACTAGCTATAGTTGATTATTTTAGAACCTTTGATATAAAATGCTTCATAAAAAGAACTAATGAAAAACTTGGTAAGTTTGAATCTAGAGTAGCTGAAGGTATATTTTTCAGATATTCTTGTAAAAGTAAAGCTTATAAATGCTATAACAAAAGAACCAAGAAGATTTTTGAAAGTGCAAGTGTCAGGATAGATGAAGATGTAGCACAAAGAGATAGTGATCAAGTAGACACTCCAAAAATCATTGAAGAAAAAGATATTGAAGAATCAGATGAAGGAAAAAAATGACGTCAAAATCCTATCTAAATATGTCTAGAGAAATTGTAATGAAAGTGAGATCATAAGGAATATAAATGGAGTTTACACCAGAAAGATGATGGTAAGTGAATTTGAGTAAGTTAATTTCTCTTTGTTATCCAAAATTTAGCCTAGAACTTTTTGAGAAGCTAGACATGAAGAGCATTAGGTTAAGGCAATGGATGAAGAATTAAATAAGATAGAAAAGAATGATACTTGGGAATTAGTTTCTAGACCAAAAGATCATAATTTAATAGGAACAAAATGGGTATACAGAAATAAGTTAAACGAAAATGGTGAAGTTACCAGGAATAAAGCAAGGTTAGTATGTAAAAGATATGCTCAAATTAACGGAATAAATTTTGAAGAAACTTTTGCACTAGTGGCAAGGATAGAGGCTATTAGAATGTTTCATGCATATGCAATATTTAAAAATTTCAAAGTATTTCAGATGAATGTCAAGTCTACCTTCCTGATTGAGAATCTGGAAGAAGAGGTCTACATTGAACAACCTAAGAGATTTATTCTCTCAAATGATAGTATCCATGTATATAGATTAAAGAAAGCATTGTATGGATTGAAATAAGCTCCCAGAGCTTGGTATGCAATACTTGATAAGTAACTACAAGATTAAGGATTTAAGAGAGGTTTTGCTGACAATAATCTCTACTTAAAAATAGAAGGTGAGCATCAATTGATTGTTGTGGTATATGTTGATGACATAATTTTTACAGGAAACATTGAAAAGATGACAAGATAATTTTATGATAATATGCAAAAAGAATTTGAGATGTCTATATTTGGAAAATTATCATATTTCTTAGGGTTGTAAATATTTAAGCCAGGTAAAGGAATTTTTATATCTCAAAGTAAGTATGCCAAAGAAATGTTGAAAAAAATTGGTTTTGAGGATTTTTCACCAGTTGACACATCAATGAGTACATGGAACAAAGTGAGTAAGGATGAAGATTCGACTATTATAAATTAATCTTTGTATAGATCTATGATTGGTAGTGTTTTATATTTAACAACATCGAGGTCAGACATCTTGCATGCAATAGGCATGGTTGTAAGATATTAGGTAACAATGAAGGAGAGTCATGTTTAATTCGTGAAGAGAATATTTAGATATGTCAAGGGGACATTGGATTATGAATTGTGGTATCCCACAAGCATATATTTTAATTTGGTTGCCTATACAAATTTAGATTGGGTAGGTTGCTTGGATAATAGAAAGAGCACAATTGGAGGAGCTTTCTTCTTCAGTGATAGCTTAGTATCATGGCTAAGTAAGAAACAAAACTTAGTATCACTTTCTATAGCTGAAGCAGAATATATTGCAATGGTGTTGTGCTGTACTCAAGTGTTTTGGATGAAGCAAACTTTAGAATATATCAAGGTAAAATATGATGAACCTATTTCTATTTTTTGTGACAACACAAGTGCTATTAATATTTCTAAGAATCTAGTGATTCATTCAAGAATAAAACATATTCCTATCAGATATCATTTTTTGAGAGAGCAAATTGTAGATCATTATGTTAAGATGAAATATATTAGTACTATAGAATAGATTGCAAATATTTTCACAAAGGCACTACCAAAAGACACATTAAAGTATATGTGGGAGAAGTTGGGAGTAATTTATTTTACTTCATGCCATTAAATATTAGCATCAATTAAGGAGGACATAAGTGTTAGCTCTAGGATAGGACCTTTTCCATTGATGTCAAAGGGGGAGAAACATAGGGACAAGTATAGATACAGGTGTAGAAATAGGTATAGGGAATAGGTATAGGATGTTATAGCAAGGGGGAGTTATTGTATGTTTTTCATATGGTAGTATGTATATGTTGACATGTGCAGTACATTTTTTAGGATGTGGTAGTTTCAATTTAAGGTTGCCATCAATGACAAAAGGGGAGATTATTGGAAATATTGTCATTGATGTCAAACGTCTAACATTGGTGATAAAGGCCCCATAGCATTTATTATCTAAAAGTGTTTTTATTGTTCATATTTTGGCTAAAATGTGTTGATATTTATTTAATATTAACAAATATATTTTTGGTTGCATAAAAGTCAAAAGAGGGCCCGTGGAGAAGTCAATGGGAAGTATTTTCCCATGAAGAGTCATCTTGAGGAATTACAAGAGTCCCCAAGTGAAGACAAAAGAGGGTATGGCACATTTTTTCATGAAGAGTCACCTTAATGAATGTGAAAGGTCACCAAGATAAAGACAAAAGAGGAAATGCTGCATTTTCTTATGAAGGATCACCATATGAATTTTTAAATACAAGGATTCGAAGGGTCATGCAAGTTTGGTTCCATTTTCCATGAGGAGTGAAGGGTCACAAAGGGTGAATGCCAAAGGTCATTTGGAAAGCTATAAATAAAGGCTTGAGAAGCCATTTGTAATATGGAAGAGAGTGCATGGTTTGTAATTATTTTATATAAGAAAAGAGGAGAGAATAGAAAGAGATATTTTAGAGTTCTATAATTTGTATAGAAAGCAACATTGAGAGATAATTGTGTTTTATACACAAGAGGGGTTGGTGCTCACAAATAGTTACTGTGTTGGTGCTCGGCAAAGGGGTTGGTGCTCCTAAAAGTTGATGCTTGAGAACTTTGTAATTTGAGTTGGTACTCATTCTTATACTTGAGATTGTTCTCCATGGTTTTTCCTACATTAGGTTTCCATGTAAAAATATGGTCTCTCTCTCTCTTGTGTGGTGCATGCTATTGTTTCAAATTTATTGCATATCTTGAATGTATGGTTAAGTGAAGTTTGATTAAGTAAAATATTTATAAGATATATAATATACTAATTCACCCCCACCTTATTAATATATTTTATGCTTAATAACATAGTTAATGTGGTGGCATCCATAAGCCATAAATGCATAAAATATCTAAATCATGGCCTCCCATGCCTCATTAATTCCTCCCTGCCTCATTAATGCCCCTTCTTCCCAAATCATTATGAGGGGATTTATTGATTTTAGCCTCCAAAATTGAATGGATTCTTGACCACACATCTTGATCTCAAGATGGATAGTCACAATTCATTCTAATCAATCTCAAAAATCTATAAATAGGAGGGCATATAACATCATTTTAAACTCAATTGTTATAATGTTATAATGCTAAAATATTTTCACAACTCATTAGTGTTTTTATTATTGTATTATTCATATTTGGATTAGATTCATTTTATAGGAAATTAGATAGTTTGAATATCATGAATGCAGGTTTTATGGAGTGTTCTTGAGACAATGGAGGAGTTTACCATCATTATTGATGAAGACAAGAATGCTTGATCAAGGGGAGAACATGTTTTTGAGACACTTTTGAGAAATGGAGTCACTTGGGAAGGTAATTGTTTGCTTTCCTTCATTTATATCCTATTTTTATTAGCGAAACCCCACATGAATAGATTAGATTGATTTAATTAGCTCTTTATGTATTTTTCTTTGATTTCTTGGACTAATGCTTGACTACTCATTTCTTTTAATCCACTCTACATTTTGGAATGCCCATGAGAATGCACTTCAATAATTAAATTAACTAACACCTAAAAGAAACCTACTAACCATTTCCTTGCAAGATCTTAGAGTGTGAGAGCAAAGAGAGTGAAAATTTGAGCAAAAATCCATTTTTCTAGAAGTCATAGTTTTGTTACAATGAGTCATGGTTTTATTTTTTGTATCACAATTCTACCACTAACATAGTCATTAATTTATCATTTCAAGTTATGATATCATAATTTTAAATCAAGATATTACAACCCTTTGACTCTATAGTCATGATATTACAATGTTACAACTGACCCAGTCATGGTATTACAATCCCACAATTGACATAGTCATGATAATAAAAAACCGTGATTCTATAGTCATGATATTGCAATCCCATGACTGATTTAGTCATGTTTTTACACCACGAGTCATGATTTTAAACTATGGAGTCATGATATTTTAGTGTGCCTAATAATCCATCTTTTAGAGATTTTTTTGAGATCACCTAAACTTTGTTTTTGATGATTTTTTTAAACCATGTGTTTTTTTCTAAATTTTTAGAATATGCAATCAGTTTAACTTGAAGTTGCATAAACATCTCACAAACCTATTCATACCTTAGTGGTGGGATTGTTAGCTCAAGTATCAAGATTATCAACCCAAGTATTGGGATTATCAACCTGAGTTTTAGGATTATCAACCTGACTAGTAAGATTGCCAACTTGACTAGCATGATTATCAACACTAGTAGCAAAATTGTTAGCCTAAGTAGCAGGATTTTCAACCTGAGTAGTAGGATTATCAACCTGAGTAGCAAGATTATTATCTTGAGTAGTGATATTGTGATTTATTAAACCAACCCAATAGATATATTTCTTGTTTGAGTCATAATTTTGTAGAGTAGCAGGATTGCACTATGGAGTAGCGGGATTGTACTGTGTGAAACCTAATAGCTCATTTTTCAAAGTTGTTTATTTAATTTGGACATGTGCTTCAAGGTTAAATAAAACTGACTTTTTCCTTTCAGGGCCAACTTGAAAAGTGATCTAAGTAGCTTAATCTAATCTTTCTAGCCTCTTTTTAAGTGCTTAAAAAGGATTAGGAACTTTATTTTGGTGCTTAAGGAAACATTTAGATGTTTTCTTGAATAGTTTTTGTGGTTGTTTCTTCAAAGTTTACAACTTAAGGCCAAAGAGGAAAAGAACATCACCAAACTTTTTAATTTAAGTGCTTTAAAATTGAACACATTTCAAAGTTTGTCTTCAATAGATCATTGTTTTATTATAATTTATTGACAAAAATAAAGTTATGCATATATGCTCTCCCCCCATCCCCAATAGGGAACTTTTGGGATCAAAAGCACAATCTTTATTACAAAGTGCCCTAGTCCAAAGACATAAAAGGGAAGTTGTGAAGGCTCTCCCCAGGACTTGCATGGATTGGGTGATCTAGAAATAACCTTTAAAGCTCTTTTACTTGGTTTTTATTTTTATATCTTGGCTTGTGATGGGAAATTCATTACCTCCCATAAGTTCTTTAGGGAATATTTGACCCAAGGTTTCATCTCTCAACATAATATTCAACCCCTCTCCATGGGGGGTATATGAATTGGGATCACCCCACTAGGATGATGATTTGAGTGGCTAAACCATCTCCTATCATTAGGGCTAAGCCTGGGATGTATGATCATGTTGGATATTATACTTCACTGAGCAAGTGATGGATGGAGTGGTTATATAAAGGGAAAGACCTTTTATAACAAGCCATATAACAAAAACCCAATTGACATTTTTCTTCTCTTACATTTTGACATGCAAGTCTTATGCATGGGATCTATCAAGAAATGTTTAAAAAATTGCTAGTTTAGTTAAACCCACTTTACTACACCTTTTTAGTTTAGGACTTAAGATGATTAATTAATTGATTTATCTTTGTCTTAGATTATTTGGTATTTCTTTTTGCCAAAACTTGCTTGTTAACCAAATGTCATAACGTAACACATTGTCCACAAATTTCTTGAACAAGGAGGCATTACGAAATCCAATTGAAAATCATATTTTCCTTGTTCAAATTATCATCTAGAACATTGTGTCATATCTTCCATTTATGGTGTAGTTATGCTACCTATTTGAGTCTAGATCATTTTACAAGTTTTATTAAGACCCTCATTGATAATTCAAATTTGAAATTGGACTTTTCTAAGTTTTAAAGGTTGATGTGTTAAATAGGGTTCACCATTTGCACTTGACTTGTTTTAACTTGGGTTCAATTTTTCATTTGAATTGAGGGCCATTTATAGACTCATCATCATATTATCATCTTTGGTAGACTCAATTCATTTTGTAGAATATATGGGCCTAAGAGATGGTTTTCCCATTGGTGATTATAAACAAAGCTTTGATTTTTCATTGGACCCTTCTTCTTAATTTGGAGAGCATGTAAATTTTTTTGGTCACAATAATTAAACATCAATATCTTTAGGTGAAAACCTCTTTGAGGTGCTCGTCAATTAGGGAAAAAGTAAAGACAAAGATAAGACTTTGAGTGAAAACATATTTAAGGTGCTCTTAGGTGGGAAAGTTTACTCATACCCTTAGGATGTAGAAGATCCATCTAGCCAAAGTTTTATAGCTAGTACAAGCATCTCTTTAGAATAACAAATGTTTGAGCATCTTACTCTTGAGTTTCCAAAAGTTTTTGATACTTGGCCTTTCCCTGAGATGGTAGATTCTAATTCATCACACTATGCATAACTTTGAGAGGAACAATAAAAAGATGTGGTAGAAGAAGATGATCATTATCATACCTTACCTATAATTATAGAAGATGGATCCACACTCCTTATGGAAAACATGACAGAAGTGAATCTGGGATCCTATGAGGATCTCAAAATTATTTATCTTGGAGATTCTCTTACTGAAGCATTACGTGAACAAATTATATCCCTCCTAAGGGATTATATTGACATATGTACATGGGTATATTTTTACATGTTGGGATTAGACCCAGACTTGGTTTTGCATTGCCTTGTTTTCCATCCTGATGCTAAACTAGTCAAACAAAAATTGAGGAAGATGCATCCATGTATTGCCCTATTATTTAAAGCAAATCTAGAAAATTTGTTAGGAACATGCTTTATTAGGCCACTAGATTACTCTGAATGGATCTCAAACATAGTCCTAGTTAATTAAATGAATCCAAGTATACATATTTGTACTAATTTTAGAGATATCAATAAATCATGCCCCAAAGATAATTTTCATCTGCCCAACATCAACATGATCATCGACTCAAATACTAGGTTTGAGATTCTATCCTTAATGGATGGATTTTATAGATATAATCAGATCAAGATAGCTCAAGAAGACCAACACAAGACTGCATTCACCATTCTATGGTGAACATTCTATTACCAAGTCATGCTGTTTAGATTAAAGAACATTGGAGCCACATGTCAACATGCCATGACTATCATCTTCCATGACATGGTGTACGATATTGTTGAGGACTATGTTGATGATATAATATCAAAATCAATAACAAGAGCTAGACATCCTAACATTATACAAAGAATCTTTGAGAGGCTTTATGAATATAAAGTCCACTTAAATCTTAAGAAATGTGTCTTTGGAGTCATATTAAGGAAATTTATAGGTTTTATTGTATCATAAAGATGGATTGAATTCAACCCTACTAAAGTCAAGGCTATTGTGGAAATGTATTTAACAAACAATCTTAAAAAAACTACAAAGCCTGCAGGGAAAGGTCCAATCTATACGTAGGTTTATTTCTCAATTGGTAGATAAGTGTCACCCATTTACCCACCTTTTGAATAAAGGGGTAACTTATCAATGGGATGAAAATTATAAAATACCATTTGAGAAACTCAATACATATTTCACCAATCTACCAGTCTTGAGATCACCAACACCTATAAGACTATTGCTTCTTTACATATCAGTGACAAAGCATGCAATGGAGGTAATTTTGGCCTAACATGATGATGAAAGTAAATAACATGCAATCTATTATCTAAGCTGCACTCTAGTGGCTTATGAACATAATTATATGCCTATTGAGAAGGCATGTTTAGCTATGGTGTTTGTTACCCAAAAATTATGACATTATATGCTAAACAATAAATCTATTATCATTTCCAAGGTGGACCCTCTCAAATTCTTATTGTCCAAAGTAGCTCTTCAAGGATGCATGGCTAAATGGGCTATGTTCCTAAATTAATTTGACATTGAGTATCAAAATAAAAAAGTAATCAAGGGGAAGGTTATTGTTATTCAAATTGCAGAAGCCCCTATCACAAATACTCAACCTCTAAAAGTTGACTTTATAGATGATTATATTATGGCTATATAAAAAGCATCATAGTATTTTAAACAATGAAAGCTATATTTTTATGGCTCCTTTACATCTCATGGATCTAGAGCCAACATATTATTGATTACAACTTAGGGGGATCTAATTCATAAAGCATTTCATATACAATTTCAATATACAAACAATATGGTTGAGTATGAGGCATTGATTATAGGGATTTGCCTTAGAGGGATATTTAGAGCTTGAAAGTCTATGGCGATTCATAGTTGATCATCAATCAGACCATTGATCAGTATCAAATGAGAGATGACAAGCTTGTTTCTTATAAGAAAATTATTGATAACCTCAAGACACATTTTAAATCTCTACAATTTGAACATGTTCTAAGAGCAAACAACATATCTGCCAACATAATGGAGATGATTGGTTCCATGTTATAGATGGATGACACTGCTAAAGAGTATCAGTTCCTAATTGAAAATATTATACAACTTGTACATGTATTGTAGATTTAGAGAGCCTATTCATCATTTCTAGTCCCAATCCCCCTCTTGAACTACCATGGTACCAAGATTTTTCTAATTACTTCCATGATCATGTGTTCCCAACCAACCTTTCCAATAACCAACAAAAACTATTCCTTCATCGATTAACATGTTATACCCTCAATATAAATATGCTATATCAAAGAGGATATGATGGAATGCTTATTAATTGTTTATCTTTCAGAGAATCCAAACTATCTTTGAAGGAGATTTATGAAATAATGCGTGGGTCCCACACCAATGGTGTAGTCTTAGCAAAGAAGCTCCTCATAACAAGATATTATTGGCAAAAAATAGAGATCAATCCTTAAAATTATGTGAAGAAGTGTGTTCCTTGTTAGCAACATGGAAACTTCATACATTCACCTTATTTACCACTACAACCAATCACAACACCATAGATGTTCTCAACATGGGGACTCAATCTCATCAAGAAAATAAACCCAACATCTTTAGATGGTCATAAGCATATCCTAACTGCTAATGAATATTTTAATAAGTAGATTGAGGTCATTCCTCTCACTTATGTATCCATAGCCAAATCTAGATAGCCAAATCTATCCATTACCATATCATCTATTGATATGGAATCCTAGCTCGTATTATAGATGATAATGAAAGATCTTCTGTAAACGAAGATGTAAAATATCTTTGTGAAAAATTCAAGATCAAGCAAAATAAATTTAATCCATATAACCTGTAAGGTAATGGATAAGCCAAGGCATCAAACAAAACCATTGTATCCATTTAAAAAAAAAAATTTCAATGACATTGGCCATAATTGGCACTTGCAAATATTTCCTACCCTTTGGGCATATAAAACCAGTCATTAAACCCTAATAAGAGCTAATCCATTTTTATTTATTTTTGGGACTGAAGCTATTATTTTAGTCGACATCAATCTACCATCATTGTGAGTATCACTAGATCATATTGAAGATGATGAAGAATACAGAGTCTCAAGGCTACAAGAACTAGAACTTCTTAATGGTAAGCATTTAGTTACCCTAGTAAACTTGCAATCATATCAGAACAAAATGTGGAGAAGCTAAAATAAGCGCATTCTTCCTCAAGAGTTTGAGATTGGTGATTTGGTCCTAAAAGAGAACCAAAATAGTACAAATTTTGAACACAAGAAAAAAGATGAGTTTCAACCTAATTGGTTGGGACCATTTGTTATCATGACAAACTATGGATTAGGGGCATATCAATTGGGTAAACCAAATGGTGAAGAAATTATAGAGCCCATGAACATCATACACCTTAAGAGATTCTATTCATGAAAAACTTTGAATCATTGTCTACAAGACCGCTAACTTGGGGGGAAACTTGTGTTGATGTAATTTTATCCTACCTTTTTATCCTACCTTGAACAAATTTTATACTACCCTGGACCACTCTTCATGACTCTGGATAGTGAAGGCTTTGAATTGTTGGTACTCTAAACACATGTTATCATATCCTAGAATATTATCTTTTAGAGCCATTTTCTTTGAACCATTATCAAAATAGAACCCTATTCTTTATCTCACCCTAGACTATCTATGTGTTGACCCTATTTTTTGGACAATTCTTTTGGAGAACCATGTTCTTTGTTATGTCTTGGGCATGTTGTAAGCTTGAACACTCTATCCCTTGACCAATTATGATCCTAATTATGTCTTATGAATGCATTCAATGCCATTTCTACAAAGAAATTTAGCTAGGAAAATATTTTATAGCTTCTACAAACAAGTGAATAACAACACCATTTATTCTCAGGCTCTTTGCCTACCTCATAGTTCTTCACATTGATTTCATGATGCACATTATTCTATATTACATTTACTACTATTTATAGTCATTTTTGCCTTGATCAGGATCCTCAATTTCACTGATTTGTAAGCATGTGCCATTACAGTTAGCTTTAGCTATTATTGGAATGATCAATTAGTTCTTTGGTCCATTGTTTATATCCATGATTGCTATTGCAACCGCTTAGCTATTTATTGGATATTTTACTCTCGGATGATCATCTCCTTGACTAGTTGGTTCCCCCTTTATACATGTTTTATCCTAAAAATACCAAAAACATTAGAAAATGATTCTCAAAAGAACAAAAACATTTTCTCACACTTTTGTATATTTTGATCCTCATGCTCTTACCATTTTTAAAGAATTTTTATCCTACTATCTTTCCACTATGTAATTCATATTATCCCACTATATCATGTTCTTGTTGTTTTTTAAGAAATTAAGTCCATGGACTTGCCAGTTTGCAAGTCCAATATCCTTTATTAAGCCTTCTCTTTTCTTCTACAACATTAATCATGTTTTTTTGGTCATCACATTTTCTTCTATCCCACTTCCTAGGAGAACTACATTTGGCCTAAAGTTCATACTAGAACATGCATACATAGAACTATGTATGTAGAGTCCACTTGTCTTGTACATCTAGAGTCAGCTCAACCAACCCCTTCCTTTTTCTTCTCTTCCCCCATTTCTTCCATCGTTGTTCCTCTTTAATTAGGGAACAACCCTTGTGTCCTTGTTCTTTTTTATGTTGTGGTGGAAAGTAATGCCTCTACCACATGTGCATGAACAATTATCTTTAAACTAAACTAACTTGTTTTTATTTGTGTGTGTTTATCTGAGTTTTCTTAATGTTTTGTTGTGATTTTACAAGTCTCCTTTTATTTATTCTTCTTTTCTCTTTTTATTAATTTTTGTCTCATCTTGGGCTTGTGTTTCCCTATATGTTTTTGCTTATCTCTTTTGTGTTTTAGAACATCTTGATGATTCGCATGGATCTTGAATATTTATATCTTGATCCTATGTTATTAAGTTGTTCTTGGACCATTTTATTTATTTAATTATTTTTGGTGTCTTGTTTTTATATTTGATTTTGCTTTTCTTTTTTTGTGTTCAATAACATCTTGATGGTCGACATAGATCATGATTCTTTATATCTTGATCCTATGTCATTAAGATTTTCTTTCTTTTCATTTTTAAACATTCTTGTTCTTACTTGAATCTTGATTTTTCATATCCTGATTTTAAGTTTGGTTCATTTATGTTTATCTTTTTTCTTTGTCTTTGATTTTTTATTTAAATGTAAATAGATATAAATTTGGTTTTCTTCATTATTTTACCATTATCTTTACTTATATGTATTCACATTTGAACCAACTCAGTGCATTTGAAATGCCATGTCCTCATAAGTTATTCATATTTATGATGCCTAATTTATTTTGCAATAGAAATAACTTTATGCTCTAGACTCAAGTCTAAATTTTAACACATATTCAATGAACAAATCTCAAGAATAATATGCATAAACTAGGCTTAATAGGTTTAGCACTTGACTCTATGCTTAAACGTGCATCTCTTCTCATATATCATGAGTCTAATCAATTCTTAGTTTGTTTCCATCATCCTTCATTCTATTCTCTCCCACAATTAAGTGAACTACATTGGATTGAAGTTCATGTTGGAACTTGTGTTCATGGAACTATGTAGGCAAAATCCACTTATCTTATATATTTGGAGTTAGCTTGGCCATCTTCATTATTCTTTTCATCTCTCTCATCACTTTGTGCATTCTTGTAAGCCTAGTTTTTTGTGGATTCTTCAACCATTTATACCATCTCATCTATATTTTCACCCAATCACTTTAACCTATGTTTTGGGTTATATTCTTAAGCTAATTACTTGTCAATTTGCCCACACTAGGGCACCACATTTGAGCCTAATGTAAGAATCAAATCATCCCTATAGGGGTAAACCATTATTTATTCACTATCAATGATCAAGATTAACCCTACTGGGGAACTTCTTATTATCATATTTATGGAGACCATGTTCTCCTTTTCCTCTACTTCCAATCTCTCCACACTTTTAACCATGATGGTGATGTTTTAGTGTGCAACTTGTCTTGGGATTGATCAATGCCTTAAGCATGCAAATTGTACTCTCAAGTTAGGTGCATTTAAAGAGTGTCCCTTACATGTTTATATTGAATCCTTACCATTCCCTTCATATTTATGGCCCATTATACCTCTAATTATATTTTGATCATTGATGGTAACCATGCGTGTAAGCATTAGCTCATTTGGATTTGATCTATTCCATGGGTTAATATCTCATTATCCCTCTATTTTTAAAAGAGTCCATCCTTTTTTTTCATCATAGTATGTCCTCTTAAGGGGGCATCATGGGTCATTTCAAATTTTTTATTGACAATGATTTTCTTTGAAAAGACATTTCTTCACCTAAATGTCTCACTACACCTTCTCAAATAGGGGTAAAATGTAGACATCCAATTCCTCACACCATTTATGTTTAAATTATCAATCTTACTTAAATTTTACTCAAATGCACATGTTAGGTCAAAATCACTAAAACATCCTAAATGGTTCTACAAGTGCGAATTTAGGCCAAAGTATCTCTAAATAGGGTAATGCATTTTATGTGATTCCTAACTTTGATCAATTCATTTTGAATCAAAATTATAATTTCATATTTTTTTCTTTAGATCATTCTTTTTATTCTAATTCATTAATACAAATCATGTACTTTTTTAATTTTATGTTGGAAATATCCTAAATGGGCATACTGTTCTAACACAACTAACATCGCCTTCCAATTCTTCTTGAGTCAAATTATGACCTAGTAATATGACCTTTTGACCATTTTGATTAATTGAGGGCCAATTTCCAAATAATTGCACCAATATTGATTAATCTTATTTTAGGCTAGTTAATCCAAATCAATAGCTTAAGTGGATTTTCCATGGAAGTTATTGAATATTTCTTTTTGGAAATTAATTTGCAATATCTACATCACCTAGTGACATCATCTATGGGGTGGTATTAATAAGCCATGAATGCATAAAATACCTGAATCATGGAATCTCATGCCTCATTAATGCCTACCATGTCTCATTAGTGCCCCTTCTTCACAAATCATTATGAGGGCATTTATTGATTTTAGCCTCCAAAATTGAATGAATTCTTAGCCACACATCTTGATCTGAAGATTGACAATCAAAATTTATTTTAATCAATATAAAATAATTATAAATAAGAGGGCATAAAACATCATTTTAAAGCTCAATTATTGTAATGTTATAATGTTAAAATCTCTTCACAACTCATTTATGTTTTGATTATTGTATTATTAATATTTGGATTAGCTTCATTTGCTAGGCAATTAGATAGTTTCAATATCATGAGCCTAGGTTTTATGGAGTGTTCTTAAGATATTAGAGGAGTTTGCCACCATTATTTATGAAGACAAGAATTCTTGATCAAGGAGAGAACATGTTTTTGAGAAATGGAGTTGCATGGGAAGGTAATGGTTTAATTTCCTTCATTTATATCCTATTGGTATTAGCAAAACTTCACATGAATAGATTGACTTGATTTAATTAGATTTTTATGCCTTTTTATTTTATTTTTTGGACTAATGCTTGACTAATAATTTCTTGTAATCCACTCTACAAATATAAATTATACCCAGTTGGTATAAACTACGCATGTTATGCTTATTAATATTTATGTGATAAATAGTTTAGTAGAGATTTATTCATACATTTGATGGATTAAATGTATGCATTTTGATTATTACTATGTTTAACATGTTTTATACCTACTATTAGGAAGCAATATGTATTAATCTAGTGGTTATATTTATATTAACAAAATCTTGTATTACTAGTACTAAGTAAGTAGTGAGATAGACTTCATTAGCTTACTAGTATCACCAATATCACCAATTTCAGATAAAGGTAATCTGATCAAATGGTGTGTATGAATTTGTCTAGTCTTAGAGATAAATAACTATTGAAAAAAATGGCCAAAGTAATATTAGTTAGACATTGTCATTTCATATGTATGATTTATATATTTGTGTGATATCATTTTAGAATAGATTTCTTCATGGTACTCTTCATGTTCTTAGAAATCATACACCATATGGGTACTAGCTTGTCTATTTGGATTCCTACACCATCACTATATACTCATCCATGAAGGGAGGGGCATTCCCTGATAGGAGATTGTGAAGGGGATCGATGGTTCATGGTTGGTGTGTAAAAGTACTCAAATGATGCTCTCCCTCCCCATGACATTACTTATCTAGATAATACACTTGAGATTGTTATAGATACTGGAGTTCAGGGAACTCATGCCCTGTAGAGCCTTATATCTTTTATTATATTTATTATGATTAAAATATTATCCCTGATGAGATGTAATTGTTTACTCATTATACATTGATAATAGTGGTTGCATTTTTGTACTAGCTATGGTTGGACATCTATAATTACTTTATATATCTATTAATATTGTGTTCATTTGATGATAGTGATCAGTGATGGATAGATGTCATATGCTTATTTTATAGTTAACATACTTAGAGTGTTTTATCTAAATCATTAAATAGATTCTCATGGTGAAACTTAATGAAAGAATACATTGATTAAATTTAAAAAATTCATGTTATTCTAAGTAGATCCCAGTGGGGATGTTACATGTGGTATGAGAACTGCGACTCAAACTCTAGGACCTAATGAGTCCACTAACATTTTTGTATCCTTCTATTTAATAGAGAAAAGAATGGTGAAATCTCGAGTATCTATAGAGGGTACTTCAAATGTCAATAATAGTAACCCTCCATTTGATCCTAATCGATTTGACATTGAGTAAGAAGCAAATTTGGATCAGATTATCATAGCCATGAATGAAACCAAGGACTAAATTTTAGCCCTAGAATATGAAGTTTATGGACATGAAGAGGAAGAACACTAGGATGTACCTAAAGAGCATCTCATTGAGTAGAAAAACCCCCACGATGTGAGAGCATAGGTAGCTATTGAGTTGGCTAGAGATATGAAAAAGGCAAATCCACCTAAGTTTGATTGAACTATTTTGTGTGATAGATTTTAAGCATGGATGAATAGATAGATAAATATTTTAAGATATGAAACTACTCTGAGGTCACTAAAATAATTTGAGGAGCTTACCAGTTCGTTAGTGAAGTAACTATGTGGTGGGCCCACAAGAAGTTGGAAATAAATCTTAACTTGACCACCACTATGTGGGAATAATTTTTGACATTGTTCAAATCATGGTAGCTTCCACAACTATATTCTAACCACAAGCTTACAAATTTATATAATCTAAAGCAAGGAGGCTTGATATTGAATGAGTACAGGGAGAAATTCACTAAAATTATGAAGTATGTACATAAGTATCAGGAAGATGACATGTTCAAGATTAGAAAGTTTATTATGAGATCAAAACCCTAGATTAGTGGAGAGGTGGACATTCATGGACCATATACTATGGACTAGGTCTTTGAGAAGGTAGTCAAGGAGGAACATAAGCTGATTTCTCTTACATAGGCTAGGGACAAGTTTAAGAAAAAGTTTGGAGGTTATAAACCAAATTTTAAAAATAATAACTAAAAATAGTGGAGTGGAGACTATAGGAATCAGTTAAAAAATTAGAATGTCAAATTCAACAATGGTTTAAATGATAAGAAACTAGGTAATAGTTTCAAAGGTGGTTTTAATGAAAACTAAAAGTCTGATAGAAAAGGACCACTTGTAGGTTACATCATTTATGGAGGTGACCATTATGCTCATGAGTGTACCTAAGATAAGTCATAAAATAAAGGTTATGTTTCTCAGCAAAGAATATTTTAGCAACATATTTGTGTGATAGTTAATAATTGGCAAGCTGAATTCCAAGCTTCACTCATAGAACTATCAAGTATTTTGTTTAAACATTCAGTTTCCATTTTGATAGATACAAGGGATACATAATGTTTTATATCTTCTTAAATTTTAAATAAGTTATCTAGAAGATATAGAGTAATGGAAAATGCATGTTTAGTATAATATGCGAATGATTCAAAAGTTAAAGTTGACAAGTGTTTAGTTGAAGGTGAGATTAGGTTACATGAATTCACAATAGTAGTGGATCTTTATGTATCACCAATAGGGTCATATGATTTGATCCTAGGAGTCAACTGGCTTGTGAAGCATAAGGCCAAGGTTGATTGATATTTGAATAAGGTTGAGTGTCTAGACAAGTTTGGAAATCAGACATAAATTTAGGGCAAGAAGAGAGAGTTGAGGCTGATGCATATTTTTATAATGCAACTCAATAAGTCTTAAGGAAAAGGATACAAAACATTTATCATCAAGATAAATGAAATAAAGGAATCTAAGGAACCATAACTTTATGATTATCCATTCCTTAGGAGTTTTCATGATGTGTTTCTATATAAATTTACAAGATTGCCTTCTAAATGAGAGTTTAGTTTCTTAATTGATATCATATCTAGATTAGAACCATGATTTAAAGCATCGTACGGGGTGACAACCATTGAATTGGTTGAATTAAAGGCTCAAATCAAATAATTATTATCAAATGGGTTGATTAGGCAAAGTGTGTCACCATGGGGTGCACCAATTATCTTTGTCAAAAAGAAAGATGGTACTCTTTGGATTTGCATAGACATAGAATGTTGAATAAGGAAGCTATCAAAAATAGATATCTGCTACCTCATATAGATGATCTTTTTGATCAAATGTGAGGGGAAATAATATTTTCTAAGATTTATCTTAGATCAAGATATCATAAGTTAAGGATAAGGGATGAGGATATTTTGAGGACAATGATTAGAACTCAATATTGTCTAGATAACTAGGTCGACCTTACCAACCTTGTTCATTTTAGACCTTGCTTCCACAATACAGGTTCAACCCTATTGACCTTGTTCTACATTTTTTGCATACATTGTTGACTATATCAACATTGTACCTTTTTTAAAAGATGCAATTAACCTTATATGCTAGTAATTAATTCACACTTTCTTTTCTTATTGCTTGCATGCTTAGAATAGATCACATAGCTTAATTAAGTGGGTTTTAATTAATTTTTTAGTTCACTATTTTCTATTTTATGCACACACAACCAAATCATAAAATCTAAACAACCATTTTAACATTTGTCTACCCAAGGCCAACCTACATGGACTTCATTACCAAAGGTGAAGCTAAATTGATACTTTGGTTAAGTATAAAGTGTGGTTAGTGGTATATTCTATTTAATCACCCAACACCCTTATCACTATCATGTGTGAAGTGAAGGGGTAGTCCCTAATACCAAGCCTATATCATTGACACTATAGTCCCTTTCATCCCAAACTACCTAAAACCTTCCTTAAATTGCCATTCTAGTTCCTTACTTATATCCAAATTCTCCATCACATTTAAAATCATATCTTAATAATCTAACAAACATTTAGGATGACCAATTACTTAGCTCTTTACTTTCCAAGTTAATAGCTTGCTTTTTGCTCAAATATATTTTATATATCAAAAACTTGTATTATCCAATGTTGGTGTAAGGTTTTGTGTTGTGTACCTCAATTGGATTGGTCGACATTAATCCAATTGACTATTTTTTTCTTTCGACTATTTGTTTTTAAATTACTTGTAATTTTTTTCTTGTTTCAATCCACAAACCTATTGAAAGCTTCTTAACTTTCCCTATTTATTATACTAGGTTGATCCTATTGACCTTATACTATTTAAATACCTTGATTTTTCTTTTTCCAAGATCTGTTCACTATACTAGATTGAACCAATTAACCTTGTACTATTTTAGACCCTATTTTCTATGCTTAGTTGACCTAGTCGACCCTATACTAATTTTTGCCTTCCCTGTTTATTAATCTAGTTCACTATTTCTCCTTCTTTACATTATATTTATCTCTCTTCAGTCATAATAAAGTCTCCTATTAGAATCTTCTTGGATAGCTTTAATCCTTTTAATTACTATATGGGAGTTTCTTTTCTTTATATTTTTCCTCCTAAGAGCACCATCACTCTTGGGGCACCTCTTCTCCTGCTTCATCCATGAACTACAATATGGTGTAAATAACAACTCAAGATGAAGTTGATGGATCTAATCCTTTCTATAGCTACCAAGAAACTTCTAATCTTCAAAATATTCAAACTAATGTGGGAGAAATTGATACAAGTTTACTTAACAATCCCACTAGTAATCCTTCTTCTAGCAATCCTCCCCCTAACACCAATTTGGGGAATGCTCTTACCAACACCAACTCACCTCCTAATAAAAATAAACTTTTAACCCAAGTTATCTAATAAATGAACATAATGAAAAATTCTAACACCAACCAAATGATGCAAATTCAACAACATTTAATCAATTTGGCTAATCGACCTTCAACTATTTATCCTCAAGCTAATCCCAATTTCATTCCTCCACCTCTTTGAGATGCCTTAGGTAATGTTATTCCTTAACCCATAACGAATAACAAGATTCTTAAAACCATTAAAAATTAGCCTTTAACTCATTTCATTATATCCATTGATATTGGTAACATATCTTCAACTATCAAATATGATGAGACAAAAGATCCCACCTCATTTCTCAAAGCCTTTAACAACTTTTACAAGGAGTGGATCCAAACTAATACCTTCACTGGTGATGTATTATAATTTTATAATCAACTTCCCAAAAATTATATTTGGAAACTTGAATATTTGGTTAAAGAATTTCAACACAATGATATTCCTAAAAATTATCTTAGCCACTTCATCAATGCTAATCAATCTCCTATTGAATCAACTCAAGACTTTATCAAAATATGGAAATATATAGCTCATGAATCCAACCACAACATGACTGATTATAATTTATTCAAAATCTTTATCACCTATTTGACTTCCACTTTTCAATATAAGGTTCGAACCTTTGCTCCCCAAACACTTAATTAAGCTCTTGATCAAGCTAAATGTCAAGACTTTCTTATGAAGCAATTTGAACCTAATCCTAAACTTTTTAAAGGATCTTTCTAAACATATAATGGTATCACTAGTAATACTCTACAAACCAAACTAGGAATTTTCAAAACTAATGTTCTTTCACCTTCTCATACACCACTTTCAGTTCATCAAATGAAACAATTTTGACCACCCTCAAAACCTTTTATTTATCCCAATAATCCTCCTAAGTGGTATGACACCAATCTATTTTTTTGGTTCCATGCTAACATTGGTCATTCTCATGAATATTTTAGAGGGAACACTAAAAATTTTGTCTCTTATATTCTTGGTGATTTAGTCAATCATGAAGCTATGAACAATCTTCATCATCAAGAATACACTGTTACTTTTCAAAAATGAAAATTTTCTAAAGCTTCTACTTTAAATAACCAAAAATGTTCTTGAAATAATTAGCCAAATACTAAGGATGTTTATGCTATTAATGTTGATTATGACCAATATTTCAATAATTCTTAATATTTCAATATTGCTAAGCTCAATTATCATCGTAAACTAGCTCACAAAGATACCGTTACCAAGTATAAAAATCCATGTTTGGAGGAACAACTTCTTTAAGATACTACCACTACTAATGTTTCTTTTGAAGCCCAAGAGGAACCATATCCTCCTTCTGATCCCCCAACCACATCTATTCCTCCAATGTCTAATTTACCTCCTAAACCTCGTGTTGGTTCTTCTAAGTCTCATTGGAACTTTCTTGAAAAACTCAACTCTATGCCTTGTAAGATTCTACTTATGAAGTTGGTTCACACTTCACCATATAATCATAAATTATTTATGCAACAACTTCAAAAAATTAAAGATCCATCCTCCATAGATGAAGAACCACCTTCTATTGAATATCAACCTACCAATGTAAATACCATTGAATCTATGTGTCCTTCTTCCAAATCCTCTATTTAATTCCTTAAAGAGGACATGATCAATGATGAAATTATTTTTCATGATGATGATCCATCGCTCTTCATCAAAGTATCCATTAATACCACTCTTATATTTAAAGTTCTAGCTGATGAAGGTTCTAGAATTAATGTAACATCTTTATTACACATCCAACAACTTGGTTATAATAAGGATCATCTCAAGCAAACCCATCTTACTTGTCATGGTTTTGATAAGAATAATAAAAAACCACTTGGTTGTATTTGGCTCCCATTAACCATTAGACCTAAGATTGTTCAAACCAAGATTATGGTCCTTGATCTTCATTTATCTTATAACATACTTCTTGGTCATCCATTGACTCATCAAATGAGGGCCATTGCTTCTTATAGTAGTCAATGTATTAAATTCTTACATAATTGAAAATAGTATAAGCATGAAGCTAATCCCAACCCATAGATCATTCAACCTCCTAATCCTAAATCACACTATCTTATTCTTATCATTCCTAAAATCAATAGTGTTCCTTTACTTGAGTTCATCAACATGAATACTAATTTACAAGTTACTATTGTGGATTTAAAAGATGATGAGATTAATGATTTTTAGCATACTTGTAATACTACCAAGTTACCTCCTTATATTTCATAATGGCTTCCTCCTTCTCTCTTACGTAGGGATTGTATTATTCCTCTTAATTATGAGATTATTGATTTCTCCCCTCCATGTAATACTCAAGAGCCTTCTTTACTAGAAGATGCCTTCACTAGAAATGATTTTGAAGTGGCAAATTTTTTTTAAGATCCTCTTATCATGTCTCCTTGTACATTCAGTAATATTAGGATTTCACCTTCTAAAACTCCCCCTGATTCTCAATCATGTAAAATTTCTCCAACATACAATGATAACTATATAATGACCCAAGCTAAATCCAAAGACTTGGATGTCTAACATTATCAAAAAACCTTAGCCAAAATTCATGCTTTTAATTAAGATGTTCATACCATTTCTATGTATCATACTTTAGATCCTAAGGGTCATGTGCCTTTTACCAATTCTCCTCTTATTTATACACTTTGGGTGGTAGATAAAATTATACCCTTTGAATATCTAGAAATTTTTATATCTCCTTTACCACCTATTGATCCAATCATTAAATATAATCCATCTCCCATCATTGAACCCACTAATATTTCAACCCCTTTTTCTCCATCTACTTCTTCTATTCTAGATCTTGAAGTAGATGTTGAGTATTATGGTCCTTTTCCTACCTTGCCTAATTATGAAGCTATCCTTGAGTTAGTTTATGGCTGATAACCTCAAGTTCCTTGGCATCATCATAAACTTGGAAATTTCAATACTAAAAGTCTTTGCTTTAACAACTTCATTGCTAGCATTGATCCTAAAACAAATCCCATTTCTTCCTTACCCAATGAACCATACCACTTTCAAGATGGCAATGCCATGCTTATTGAAGAAACCACTCGTACAGAATATGGTACTCCATCTTGTCCTTGACCAATTACAATTTCTTGAGAATTGTCACCAATTGAACATGATAATTTTAGTTTAATTTTTGACAAATATCATGAATCTTGCACTTGGTCCTACGAAGACATGCTTGGAATTGACCCTAGCATTGTGGTGTATAATGTTATCACTTATCCTAATTCTAAGCTTGTGCATAAAAAATAAAGAAATTTTTTGCCTAAAGTTTCCACTTTATGTCATAAGGAAATCATCAAATTACTTGATGCTAAATTTATCAAACCAGTGGATTATTATGAAAGGGTTTCCAACATTGTTCACGTTCGAAAGAAGGTCACTATGGTCATTCACATTTGTATTGATTTCTGTAATCTTAATCTTTCTTGTCCCAAGGATAACTTCCCTTTACCTTTAATATATTCCATTGTTGATTCCATAGATGGTTGCAAAATGTTATCTCTTATGGATGGCTTCTTAGGATACAATCAGATTCATATTACCCCTGAGGACCAACATAAGACTACTTTCACCATGGAATGGGGCACCTATTACTATGTTAAAATTCCCTTTAACCTTAAAAATACCAGATCCACTTACCAATGAGTGACGAATCACATATTTCATGATCTCATTCACAAAATTGTTGAAACCTATGTGGATGATCTCATTTATAAATCCAAACATCATAAGAATCATCTTTCTAATCTCAATATCATCCATGACCATCTTATTAAATATAAAGTAAGGCTTAATCCTTACAAATGTGTCTTTGGAGTCACATTTAGAAAATTGTTAGGATTCTTAATCTCTCTTTTTGGTATCAATGTTGACCCTACCAAAATTAGTTTTACCATCAACATACCCATTTTGCATTCTATTCTTAACAGTCATACTCATTTAGGTAAACTTGGGGAAATTAAATGATTTGTCACCCAAATGGCATATCAAATTCACTTCATCAATTCCCTTGTCAAGAAAAGTACTACTTTAGATTGGATGGATCCATGTCAAAAAGTTTTTGATAACATGAAAGAGTCATTATTTCATCCACCTACACTTTGTCTTCCTTTTAATGATAAACTTTTGATTCTATATACTTCTTCCACACCTATTTCAGTTAGGGGAATGATTGCCCAACAAGATGATCCAGGAAGAGAGTATGTTATCTACTACATTAGTTGAGGCCTCATTCATTATGAAACATGTTATACCAAAATTGAGTGTGATTGCCTCACCATTTATTTCACAACTGAAAATCTTCACCATTATATGTTTTACCAAACTACTTATGTCATTATTCATTCTGACCCCCTTCATCATTTCTTCTCCAAAGCCTTTTTTCTTGGAGATAGAATTGGTAAATGAATGGTCTTCTTTAGGGAATTTGATCTCAGCATCATCACTCAAAAAGCTGTCAAAGGGAAAATCATAGTTGAACAATTTGTAGTATCTCCCATTCTAGCCACTTCTTCTCTTCAAGATAATCTTCCAAATGATAATATCCTTTATATCAAAGGTCTTAATAAAGATATTTCTCTCAAATATTATTTTCATAGCTTTACTACCTATCTTGAATCCAATAATTTTGATTAATTCACTACTCCCTTTGGTACTACTAAACCAAAAGTAGTTATCAAAGATATTCCTAAAATTAATGTCAACATACATGAGGATACTTGGACCTTTCACTTTGATAGTGATAAATCCCTTCAAGGATTTGGGGCAGGTTGCATTCTCACAAGTCCTCTTTGCAAGATCATTCCTTTAGATTTTCACTTCACCTTTGATGTCACCAACAATATGGCTGAGTACGAAGATCTTATCTTAGGCATGCGAGTTTCTCTTGATGTAGACATTTAATACCTTCATGATTTAGGTGATTCTTAGGTAATTTTATACCAAGTCAGTGGTGATTATCAATGTAAAATTCAAAACCTTATCACATATCATCAAATTGTAACCACTCTTGCTAAGGATTTCATCTCTTTCACTATTGAGCCTATTCTGAGAGATCAAAATTCCATTACTGATTCTCTTTCCTCTTCAATGTCTCTCTTTTATCCACACCAAGTCATTTCCAATCCTAATTTTATTATAAAAATAAGAAAATCTCCATCCTCTAGTCAACCACCAGATTCTCTTATCTACCATATCAAGGCCATTACCATTTGACAAAACCCATAGTACCAAGACATCATTCAATTCTTAAAACATCAAACTTATCCTCCTAATTTAGAATCATGAAAAGACATTCATAAACAAGCTCTCAAATATGTATTTTGACATAAAATCCTTTACTATCGCAACACTGAAGGTGCCTTACTCTATTGTATTATGCAATATGAGGTCCCTCTTATTCTTGAACAAGCACATGGGGACATTTGTAGTGGCCACTATAGTATACATGCTATAGCTTGAAAATGCCTACGTATGGGTTACTTTTGGTGTACTCTTGAAAAGGTTGCAATTGAATATGCTAAAAAATATAATCCTTATCATCTTCACAATGATCTAATTCATTCACCTCTAGCCAAAATTTAGACTATCAAATCTCATTGGCCATTTTCCACATGGGGATTTGATCTCATTAGAAAACTACCTTGCTCCTAAGATGGGCATGTCTTTATCATCACTAATATCTAATATTTCACCAAGTGGGTAAAATCCATGCCTCTTGTTAACATCACCAGTCTTACCATTTCTAAATTTATTCATAACTAAATCATTTTCCACTTTGGTGTTCCTCATACCATTATTTCAAATAATGGTGGTAATTTAAAAAACAAACATGTTAAATAACTTTGTAACAAATTCAAGATCAATCACAAATTTTCCACGCCTTATCATTTGCAATGCAATGGCCAAGCTGAGGCCACTAACAAAATCCTACAAAAGACAATCCATGAAACCTGAATGGATTAGCATCTTCATCTTTACCCTGAAATTTAGGCCTATCAAAATAGAATACATACTACCACTAGGGTAACTCCATTCTCTCTATTCTATAGTTAAGAGTTATTTCTTGATTTAGAAGTTGAGTTTCCCTCTCTTTTTATATCTCTTCATGGTATTATTATCAATGAAGAATTATGTGAAGCTCACCTTCATGCCCTTGATCTACTTAATGAAATTCATCTTTCTACCTTACAACATAACCACAAATACAAGGCTCACATTATTAGATAACATAACAAACATGTTAAAATCAACACATTTAATGTTGGTGATATTATCCATAAATTAGACTATACCCATGATAAAGAAGGTAAATACATCCAAAAATGGTAGGGCCCATATCTAGTCAAAGATATTCTTGATCCAAGCACCTATCACCTTCAAACCAATGAAGGATATGTTTTCAAAGAGCCCACTAATGCATAGTTCCTCAAAAATTATTTTTCCTAAACATTTCTTTATTTTAATGCTTTCTATCTACATCTATCTAACACTTTTTGTAGTTTACTTACATAGGTCTCTCCTTTTACATCAAGTTCCCTCCTTTCACAAACCTTTAGTCCTCCTTTTTGGTCTTTTGATTTATTGATGTACCATAGTATTTTTTATCTTCTTTCATTTTCTCTTTTGGCACACCTTGGGATTTTATTTTGTGAGTTGCATTGTAAGACCATAGATAAGACTTGGAATTCCTCACAAAATAACCATCTTTTTACTTACCTCACTTTATATTCCACTTACTAGTTGGTACCCCTTGGGTTTTGATTTTATGAATTTGCAGTGTAAGACCACATAGAGGACTTAGCCCTCCTTATAAAATTACAATGTTTGCATCATTTTTACATCCTTATTCTCAATCTTTAGCTTTTACTTCTTTTGTTAGATGGGATCTTCAAAACAATCTATGTTAGCATGTTTTCCTCCTTTTCCCTCATTCTTATGATAACGAATCACACTTTACTATCATTGTATCCTTTTTTTCCCTTTGTCACATTTTTTTTTAAAATTTAAAGTAATTCAAATTGTTCCATGTATCATTCTTCTTGATTTCCCCTTCCTTTCACTCCATAATGGATAAAACAAGGTCTAAGTCAAGATATCACTTTTATCTCACCTAGATTTATGACACTCTTAGACCCCATGCTCTTTGAAGTTATCTCTCTTAGCAACCTTGTCCCATGTATTCAAATGAGATTCATCTTTAGCACCTATGTCTTGTTTTTAAAATTTTTATGGAGGAGGAATAGAAAAAAAAACATCAAGAAAGTTAAAATCCAAATCATTTGAAAGAAAAGGTAATGATATTTAAAAGGTAACATACAAATATTAAAAGTCAAATTCACACCAAAATAAATGATTAGAAGCACATATCCTATCTCCAATTTCATCTCAAACTCCACAATTGGCCTCACGTAGAGCTGAGGTCCTTTGGGGTGTATTAGGCTAGTAGATTGGAACAGGGATTTCAACAAACTCTATGGTGATACTTTCTCATGCAAGTACCCAATATTCACAATAAACCGATGACTCTATAAGGGGTACTAAAGAATAAGGAACATATTATGGGGAGGTAGGTCTATTTTAATTTTCATCCATATATCCTTCATAGAATAATCTATATACTTCATTTATTGACCTAAGACTTATGTGACTAAAAGAAGTTCCTCAGAGTCCTTAAGGTTGACAATCCTCTTGTTTTGATAAACCTAACTTGAGTGTCTTGACTTCGATAAAGAGTTCATTTACCTTGATTTTTCCTTCATTCTCCTCTCCACCCATTTCATCTCCCCCCTTGATGGACAAATTGTGGTTCCAAATCTATTTTCCCTTCTTCTTTAATTCCTTCTTCTTTACCTCTTAAAAACATGCTAGCACTAATTTGTTTCAATTTTATCTATTCTTAGTGCAAAATAACATGTTCGAGTAACCATGGATTTTTCTTTATTTTGCATCATGAGTTTACATTCATAGACTTATCCTAATTTATTTTATTTTTACCATTTATCATTGTTTTACTATCATTTTTTATAGATACCTGAGTTCATACCATTTTTCCATTATTGAGTGAGGTTAGCTTGTTACTTCTCCCTCACCAATGTTGTTTTCGCTTTTTATGCATATTTTTCCATTATTGAGTGAGATAGGATTGTTAACTCTCTCTCATCAATGTTGTTTCACCATTTTATTTCTTATTTTACCATTGATTTGTTTTGATTACCATCATGTTTGACATGTATCCTTTGCTCAACTTGGTGAGTTGTCCTTTCTTACTTAAGGATAGCTTGTTTGAGTTTTTCAATCTTTAGTAGCCTTGGCTTTTCAGTTACCTAATTTACTCTTGTTGTTTGACTTGGTCATTTGGTATAACATGGAACTTGTCACCCCGTCTTGATAAATTTCCTATGTGTATCATGTCCTCATAGCACCAACTATCTTGGCTTTTCTTGCATTTATTTATTTTTTGCTCTTTAGTTTCGTATTTTTGGGTTTATAAAACACAGTCTCTACATGCTACCCAATCGAAACTAAAAACACATCAAACAACCATCCTATGATAAGGGTAATTAAATGTATGCATCACATTTAATTTTTATTTTTTTACTTTTTAGTCATTTACTTTTAGTTATTTTATGCTTTAAAATACTATAACTTCTTTTTAGCATCAGTGTTATGTGTTACTATGTTCTTTTTCAAATCATGATCCCCTATTACACCTTAGTGACACGTGAGGAACATTGAGTGGGGAATATGTATACACATAATATTTTCTACCTTTTATCAAATATGAACATTTTACATCTTGAAAAAACACATCGAGACTCAATCTCTTTGAGTGCATGCCTTAAAGGATGCACCAAAAAAGGGGTGGGTAGACCTTTGGTTCTTTGTAGGATTGTTATCCCATACTTACACATTATTACCAATATAAATATCTCTTAAAACTATTCCCTAAGCTATTACTCCTCCCTTGAATACTCTTCCAATCTTTTTCCTCTTTCTATCCCTCTGTTGATCACTTTGATCCCCTTTCATTAGTTGACTATACTAGGTCGACTGGGTTGAACCTATATAGTTTTCAACCTCTGATTACTATACAAGGTTGACTAAGTCTACCCTATACTATTTAGGGTATTTTTGACTTAGAGTTTCATTAGCCCTTCAGCTAACCTAGTTTGAGACCTAGTGATTTATCCCCTGAAAATATATAGGGTCGACTGGGTCAAACCCATACAACCAACATATTCAAAAGAATTTAGAGTGAGATACACCTATAAATACAATATCATTTCATAATTATTTCAATATGCCATTAGGATTTATTATTCACTTACACTTCTTTACAATCTACTCTTCCACCATTCTACTTGAGGAATCTTAGCTTAGGGTTTCTACTTAGAGAATCTAGTCTTATGGATAAGTCTTGGATGCTTTGGCATGTCTTCGTTATCCTTAAAAACCACAACAACCTCTTATGAAGCTCCTTTGGATAAGGGAGAGATTGAGTCTTGATGGGTTCATATTCAAGTACGTATATTCTAACTTTATTATCCTCTCTTTAGTAGATAGAAGTAGCATAAGTATTGGCTTGAATAATATTAATCTTCATATTCCATGAATTAGGGTCTTACTCAAACTTAGCTTAATTGAGATTCTCTTATACATGTTTTGATTGCTTTACTAACCCCTTTATTGTGCCACAAGATTTGGTATGCACTAGATTAGATTTACTTTCTTATTTATTAGAATAGATTAAACATCAAACATAGGGATCTTTTAGGGTTGTTGCATGATTATTTTAGACTGTAGGCTTTGGAACCCATCCTAGCATTGTGTGTTGTAACAAGTGATCCCCTAATCAGGTCTAGTAGATCTCCATATTGGTCATGCTCCTGCTTAAAAAATGTATTCCCAATCAGAAGTGTAGGTATGCTCTATTTTCTTTGATCCAAAATTGATTTATAGATATGAGGTATTTTTGATTTCATACAGAAACATCATGTACTAATTCTACATATAACAACCACATACCAATATGAAACTAAACCAACACACACATACAATTATCTAAATGCAACTAACATAAAGAACATATTAATGCTAACAATTTAAACAATGCATATAATATGTATTATCTAATGTGGTATGTTTATTAGTTATATCCATTCTTCTATCATACCCCAACACCTCCATTTATATCACCCTCTCTAATGATGCTCTCCCTCCATCATGCTCTAAGGGATGAATCTCTCCTTCATCTAACTCATAAGAAGAAGGTAGTTAGTCCATAGAATTGTGATATATATCATAAAATACTATTGAAATAACAAATCAACATGATCACAAGATAAATAATATTCAATATAGTTATCTCATAGAAATGCAATCATGAAACTAAAGGAACATATAATTATCCCATAACAACATATAACTCATAGCTTAGTTAATAATAATCAAATCAAATTACCAACTATAAATATCCATAGATAATCAAGTAAATTTGCTTACTAATAAATTGAGATGTAACATCCTTCCCCCTAAATCTGGTCATCATCTTGATGACACTTATTCAAACATTGGTTCTAAATCAAAAACATCATGCAGTAGAAATATAACATAGTGTGAAGCATTAAATCAAGCAAACAAATGTGGAAATAACTTGTAAAACTCATCATAGTCCTCGGAAGTAACATTATCCTCAAAGTATTGGCCCCATAAGACGTTATACTTTGAAATATCTCTATTACACAAACAAAATTTACAAGTGTCAATTACTCTAACTGGTTCTATCATGACCATCCCAAGATTTAAAGCTTATAAACCATTCCAATCTAACACATGTGAAGGATCATCTATATATTTTTTAATATAAGAAACATGAAAGACATTATGCAATAGAGCTAGGGTTGGTGGCAATGCAATCCTCTACATTATAATATTGATCACTTATAACACCTAAAAGGGTCCCACATATCTCGGTAAAAGTTTTATAGACTTCTCAAATTTAATCAATTTTTCTACACCTTAATATGCAAGAACACTTTATCACCTACTAAAAAATACCTATCTATTCACTTTAGATCAACATAAATCTTCTAACTATCATTGGCCTCATCCAATTTCTATGTAATTTATCTAACTTGATCTTTCATTTTTGAAAGCATCTCAAGTTTAAAGACTTCCCTATCTTCCAATTCGTCCCAACTGATTGATGTCCTACATCTTCTTCCATATAATGCTTCAAAGGGTGTCATATTCAAAGTTGATTGGTATGATTTATTGTAAGTAAACTCAACCAATGTAAGGTAATCTTTCCACTTGTGTTGTTGATCCATGCAACATATAAATAATATCCTCTAATACCTAATTAACTCCCTCAGTTTGACCATCAGTCTCTAGGTGGTATGTAGTGTTGAAGTTTAATTGTGTACCCGAATCTGAATTTAGAGTTACCCAAAACATATAAGTCATATTTGGGTCATGATTCAAAATTATCTTCTTTGTAAATCCATGCAATGGATACACTTATTTTACAAATGTCTTTGCAAGAGTGGGTGCATCAT
The DNA here is from genome assembly GCA_037957365.1 of Torreya grandis. Lineage (NCBI taxonomy): Eukaryota > Viridiplantae > Streptophyta > Pinopsida > Cupressales > Taxaceae > Torreya > Torreya grandis. The sequence goes on from JARHVA010004938.1 coordinate 51,584, forward strand.
CTGTTAAATTACCTGGTATAAAATGAGCTACCTTGGTTAGTTTGTCAACTACTACCAAGATCATGTTATGCATATTTCATGACAATAATAAACCATGGAAAAAGTCTATACTAATCACCTACCACATCTATATTGGTATATCATGTGGATATAAAAATTGATTTGGATGAACATGTTCAACTTTCACTCACTAACATAACACAAAGTTCACTACATATTTCTTGATTCCCTTCTAGATTTAAAGTGGTATAAGCTCTGCCATGACCTTGTTTACTCCTACATGTCCTAAATATGGGGCATTATGTAGTTCTTTTAGCATTGGGCTCAATATATTCTCTCAGTCTGGCACATAAATCCATCCATGGTATATGAATCCTTCTCTAACATGAATCATTTATACCTAGGATTATGAACATTCTTAGATAATGCTTTCTTGATTTGATTGTAAAATTCATCTCTTGGTGAGAATTAGAATACTCAATCCCTAAAAGTACTTCTGATAGTAACCATGGATACTATGTACCTCCTATAACTAAAGGGATTAACTACTCTATTTTATTTTCCTTTGATATAGTTGATATCAAAATTATAATCAGATAAGAACTCTATCTAGTGTATTTAATGAGCATTCAGATTTAGTTGGGTGAAGATGTAATTGAGTCCCAATTTATCATTCTTGAACTCAAATGATTCTCCCGACAAATAATTCCTCCAAATTTATAAAACACGTATAATTGTTAAAAGTTCTAGGTCATGAGGGGAATAATTCACCTCATAAGTCTTTAGATTCCTTGATCCATAGGTTACCACTACACCATCTTGCATAAGGACTCCTCCAAGTCCAGCCCCAAATGTATCTGTGATCACTAAAAATTGACCATTGGGGTCAAGAACTCTTAGTGCTGGTGCTAAAGTAAAGCCTTCTTTTAAATTATTGAAAAGTTACTTCACACTTATCCAGCTAGATAAAAATTTGGTTCTTATGATATAAAGAGGTAATCAGATTAGCTATCTTATAAAAATTCAAAATGAAATTCTTATAATAGCCTATTAATTTCATGAAACTTCTTACCTCGTGGACATTATTTGGTGATGGCCACTCCATAATGGATCTCATTTTTTTGAATCTACTAAAATACCATCCATAGAGATAATATGTCCCAGATATTATACTTTCTCTTAGAAAAATGTGTACTTAGACAACTTTCCATACAACTTGTGCTTCTAAAACCATTGAAAAATTAGTTCCAGATGTTGAAGATGCTCCTCTTCATTCTTAGAGTAAATAATAATGTCATCGAGAAAGTTCAAAATAAAGTGACGTAGATAAAATTTGAACACACTATTCATGAGATTCATAAATATTATTAGAGAAATTTTCAATCTAAATGGTAACATTGTGAACTCATAATGCCCATATCGAGTTTTAAACATTGTCCTCTAAATATCCTCATCCTTTATCCTTAGTTGATGATATCCTGCTCTAAGATCAATCTTAGAAAAGAACATTGCCCCTACATTTGATTGAAAAGATCATCTATATGAGGTAATAGATACCTATTTTTGATAGTTGCCTCATTCAACATTCTGTAGTCTATACAAAGCCAAAGAGTACCATCCTTCTTTTTAATAAAGACAATTGGTTCACCCCATGGTGACACACTTGGCCTAATCAAGCCCTTTGACAATAATTTCTAGATTTGAGCTTTTAGTTCAAATAATGTACTAGTTTTCATCATGTATGGTGCCTTAGACCATGGTTTCAATCCAGGTATGATATCAATTGAGAAATTAAACTCTCATTTAGGAAGCAATCATAGAAATTCCTCTAGAAACATATCTTGAAAACTCATAAGAAATGGATAATCTTTAAGGGATGGTTCCATAGATTCTTTCATTTCATTTATCTTGATGATAAATGTTTGGCATCCTTTTACTTAAGCCTTCTTGAGTTGCATTTCAGAAATATGCCTGAGCCTCAACTCCCTTTTTTTGCCTTGAATTTGTGTCTGATTTCCAAAATCATCTACACACTCAACCTTATTCAGATAACAGTCAACCTTGGCCTTATTCTTCTCAATCCATTTTACTCCTAGGATCACATCATATGACCCTAGTGGTGATACACAAATATCCACTACTATTGTGAATTTAGGTAAGCTAATCTCACCTTCAACTAAACACTTGTCAACTTTGACTTTATAATCATTCCCATATTATAATGATCATGTATTTTCCATTACTCCATCTCTTCTATATAACTTATTCTAAATTTAGGAAGATATAAATTTTTTTAAAACCCTTGTATATATCAAAATGGAAACTAAATTTTTAAACAAAATACATGATAGTTATATGGGTGAAGCTTGGACTTCAACTTGCCAATTATCAACTTTCACATGAATATGTTGATGAAATATTTCTTTCTGAGAAATAGAAAAAATATTATTTGACTCATCTTGGGTACACTCATGATCATAACGGTCACCTCTATAAAAGAAACAACCTACAAGACGTCCTTTCCTATCAAATTGTTGATTTCCATTGAAACCACCTTTGAAACTGTTACATAGTTTCTTATTTCCTAAACCATTATCAAATCTAACATTATTATTTTTGAATTGATTCCTAGAGTCTCCACTCCACTCCTTCCATTTATTTTATTTTTAAATTTGGTTTATAACTTCTAAACTTTTTATTGAACTTGTCCCTAGCCTATGAAAGATAATTCAAATTTTGTTCCTCCTTGAATACCTTCTTTAAGACCTAGTCCATGGTGGATGGTCCATGAATATCCAAATATCCACCAATTTTGGGTTTTACTCTTTTTATAAACTTTTTAATCCTAAACCTCTCATCTACCTAATATTAAGGTACATACTTGATAAGTTTAGTGAACTACTCCCATTACTCATTCATTGATAAGTCTCCTTGATTTAGATTTTGTAACTTTATAAGATTCTAATCAAAATATAGTTATGGAAGCCACTATGATCTAAACAATGTCACAAATTAATCCCACATAGTGGTGGTTGAATTAAGATTCATTTCCAACTTCTTGTTAGCCCACAATGTAGCTACTTCACTATCCAACTGGTAAGCTTCTCAAATTAATTTAGTGGCCTTAGATTAGTTTCATATCTCAAAATACTTTTCCATCTCAATAAACCATGATTCAGCTTTATCACCCAAAATATTTCCATCAAACTTAGGTATATTCACCTTTTTCATATCTCTGGCCAACTCTATAGCTACCTATGCTCTCACATTTTAAGGGTTTTCCTACTCAATAATATGCCCTTCAGGTACATCCTAGTGTTATTCCTCTTCATGGACATGAAATTCTTATTCCAAGGCTAAAATATGGTACCTGGTTTCATTCATGGCTATGAGAATTTGATCTAACTTTGTTTTTTTGTCAGTGGCAAATCTATTAAGATCAAATGGAGGATTACTGTCATTGACATTTGAAGGACCTTATCTAGATACTCTAGCTTTCACCATTCTTCTTTATAGTGAAAAAAAGGATATAAAAATGTTAATTGACTCATTAGGTCTTACAGTTGGAGCCACAACTTTGATATCACATGTAACATCCCCACTAGAAACCACTTAGAATAACATGATTTTTTATCAAAATTTAATCAATTTATTCTTTCATTATATTTCACCATGAGAATATAATTAATGATCTAAATAAAACACTCTAAGTATGTTAAACATAAAATAAGCATGTGACATATATCCATCACTAATCACTATCATCATATGAACACAACATTACTAAATATAGAAAGTAATTATAGATATCTAGCCATGGTTAGTATAAATACATATCCACTAGTGTCAGTGTACATTAAATAAATATTACATCTCAATAGGGATAATATTTCAATAATAATAAATAAAATACAAGATACAAGATACAAGGCTCCATAGAGCATGAGTTTTCTGAACTCGAATATTTATGGCAATCTCAAGTGTAGTCTCCAAATAAGTACTGATGTGGGGCGGGGGGGAGGCGAAGGGGCAAAGCATCATTCAAGAATTTTTACATATCAATCCTATGCATAATCCCCTATCAAGGAATGTCCTTCCCTTCATGAATGAGTAGATAGTGGTTATGTGGGAATTCAGAGAGACAAACAAGTAGTTGTATGGTGTATAATTTCTAAGAATATGAAGTGTACCATAAAGAAATCAATTCTAACATGATATTGAACGAACATGTAAATCATATATATGAAATGGAAATGTCTAACTAATATTACTTTTTCCAATTTTTTTTTAATTATTGATCTCTAGGATAAGTAAAATTTATACACACCACTTGATTAGATTATCTTCATCTGGCATTAGTGATACTAGTAAGCTAGTGAAGTCCATCTCACTAATTAGTGCTAGCAATGCGAGATTTGGTTAATATAAATATAACCAATAGATTAATATAGATTATTTACTACTAGTAGGTATAAAATATGATAAACATAAGAATAATTAAAATGTATACATTTAGTCTATAAAATGTATAAATGAATCTCTACTAAAATATCTATCACATAAATAGTAATAAGCATAACATGCATAGTTTATACCAACTAGGTGTAATATATATTTAGTCTGCATATATTTTTATTTCTATAGATATATTCTAATATAATACATTATATTAATAACAATAATATCATATTCCATTGTTCATATGTACAACTACTCTATAAAAAACATGAAATCATGGTAAAGAAAGTCATAATGCTCATGACACCATAATCTTTCATTTAAGCAACTTGTTATATTTTTAGGAGGCTATATGCATAGTGTCAAATCCTTCGAGAACCTATGACTTAGTTTTTTTAACAATCAATATAACTATAATTGTAAACTATATAGATGCATATATGTATCTATGTTTTTATATAGATATAATTCATATATACAAGTAATTGTACATACTAAATATATTCATAATACATTCCATATATATATATATATATATATATATATGTATGGCATTAGTCATTTTACAATTCTAATCAATGTCTTCATATGATTTCAATAGTAATTATTACTATTCATTCATGTTAATAGACTGGGTACTATAATCAATAACATGAATGAATAGTTATAATGACTATTGAAATCATATGAAGACATTGATTAGAATTGTAAAATGACTAATCACACACACACACACACACACACACACACACACACACACACACACACACACACACACACACACACACACACACACACACACACACACACACACACACACACATGTCATTAGTCATTTTACAATTCTAATCAATGTCTTCATATGATTTCAACAGTCATTATAACTATTCATTCATGTTAATAGACTGGGTACCATAATCAATAGACTGTCTCTCTCTCTCTATATATATATATATATATATGTCATTTTACAATTCTAATCAATGTCTTCATATGATTTCAACAGTCATTATAACTATTCATTCATGTTAATAGACTGGGTACTATAATCAATAGACTGTCTATATACATATTCTTCTCTTCTCAACCCAAATTGAAATCAAACACTCATATGGTTTATACATGAATTTAATCCTCCTATTCTCAATTCAACATATATATTAAGTGTAAGCCCAATTACTTAACCCGTTAAATAGCTACAAGCCATATTTTCTGAATAATGCATATGTAAGATCCCACAATGTTTTAATGTCAACATTCATTTCTAGTAATTATTTTACTATTATGGGTCTCCTAATATAACTTATAATTAACATTATTTATTCATAAGTGACATGCAATCCATATGCCTTGTATATATGTATATGAGAAAATACAATTATTTTTTCCCCTAATTTGATTCTATGTTGACTAGATATCTAAGAATATATAACTAAAAGTACCTAAAGTATGAAGAATT
>JARHVA010004938.1:62500-122500 GCA_037957365.1 Torreya grandis
TCTTGGATTTACCAAGGCAAGTAATCTATAGATTTATCTTAATTTATTTCATATAAGTGATTTACTCATGATAATGGAAGGGGTTGAACCCTACATGTATATATATAAACATTTAAATCAACTATAAAAATAATCAAATTATAATAATGAAATTTAAAAAAAAATGTCTTGTATCATATCACTTTCACAATTTTTTTGGATAGGAGTATCACATGTCATCAGATACCACTGCATAGATAATATATTCACATTAATTATATTTATAGAAGTATTGAGAACAATTATTAAAAATAATTTATATTTATAATTCAACATTACAATTTATCATACTTTATTGAATTGGTGTATAGATGAAATAACAATGGAAACGCATATGTCTACTCCCTCCCATATCCTTCATTAGGGTTATAAACTAAATAGAAATATAATTGTCAGTTGAGGGCATGCACGTGCGCGCGTGCGCACACACACACACAAATGTAAATACATGTGCATTAACGATAATATTAATAAAAAATACATTTTTATATATATACATTGGTTGGGTAAAAAAAATATATGCACCATTGGAGGGTCCACAATCTAGCTACAAAAAAGATGGGACTGTCTCCTAGTGATTGCATATATATAATTTGTGTAAATTAATTATTACCATTTAAATATAAATATTTGAAATTTATCAAGTCAAATATTATTAATCTTTTTAATATTTGTTTTGCAACATCTCAAATATATAAGCTATTTGTGAAGGTGAAGTTGAGCTATCCAAACCAAATGTATGTGTCAAAAACTCATCAATCAAAACCATATCATCTATCCCCCTAGAAGCACTATCATAATTAGGTTTCATCACATCCTCCTTCTCCTCTAAAGGTCCAATTCATACAACACCATATAATATCTACAATGGTGTGGTTACAGATCAACATTAGCTAGATTATCCCCATATCCGCCCTCCACTGGCATTAGTGTGGCACCTTTAATGCATGCAAAGTGTTAATTTACTTGACCTTGTTCATTATAAAGGGGATTATTTTAAGCTGAAGTGGATTTTTGATACAGACTCTCAAAGGTTGATAAGGCACATGACGTATATCTAGTCTATCCTAGGTTGATATTTTTCCTTAGCCCTAAAACTCTATAATCATAATAATTACAAGTTTCATTGAAGAGAAAATCATAATAGAGTTTCCTCACAAAATAAAAATGAACCTTATGGTTATTATAAAGTAGGTGATAAAAAACCATCCACAATTAGTCCCAAAAATTATCTCTTATCAAATTATGTTTGCACAAGTGGATTGAAAATCATTTGCATGATAATAGAGGTGACACATTGGTTCTTGGATTAGTGAATATTGCAAAAGTATTTCATTTTAATATATTTTTAATTTCTCACACCAACCATTGATATTTTTTTAGTATAGTATGACCTACATCTCTCTATGAGCTACCAATATATCAATCGAACTTGTTATTGAGTCAACTTCACCTAATAAAAACTAATGTCTTTACCAAATAAGTATGTTGGGGGTTGGTTGATTGAGGTTCCCTCATTGTCTTAGTTAAATCCTCAATCTATGTTTTATTTTATACTATATATGCGGCCAAATCATCCTAACTACGTGGGGGTCTTATGGAATTGTAAAGAGGATTAGGAAGGTTTTGTGGATATTCATCTTCATCTTCAATTCCCATATTTTATTTTTCACATAGACATGTTCGATGGGTTACACAGATGAAAATATAAATGGCTTTTAACAAAATATAATGCTAATCTAAAATAAATTACTAAATTTGGCTTTAATTTGAATAACATTAGTCTAGTTATCTCTCCTCTTGCATGGTATTGTTGATTACCTCACTCAATGTGTTTTTTAGGAGATCTAAACAAAGTTTTTTAAGGGAGAAAAGATATTTTATGGAGTGCGAGTGTAGGATTTATTATGAAAATCACTTTTATTGTGATATGAAGGTTTTATATATTTTAAAATATGTAGTATTAAGACTACACCAACCCTAGAAAATAAAACATGTGTTGTTATTTTAAAACCATACAGACATTTTTTATGAATTTGTATTTGGAAAATAAATGCCTATTTTTTGCCTCCATCCCCCCTGACTTTCTACACTTACCCTTACTATTCTTTAGTTTACTACAGGGGAAAAAACATATGTTGTAACTTTCTTTAAGTTTTCAAATATTATTGTCCAAATATTATTTACAAATGGTTAGAGTTAAAGCATATAAAATTCACTAAGGTTTCTGGAGATTAGGGTCAAAGGAATGTAGTTGTCAAATTAGTTTGAAGTTGTCAATTATTATTTCTAGAAAATGTCAATGCTTTATATATTGTTCAGGGAGGAAAAGGAGGTCATGGAATGAATTTTTAGTTGTAGTCAATTTTTGAAATTAGGTCTCTATCACTTTTAGGTGCCTATTTCTATTATCACAACCTAATGACCATCACAAGATATTAAAATTAACTAAATATGTTTTAACTAGATACATTTTTAAAATTTATGTCACCTTCTTCTCTAGATTTATAATTTATTAATTCAACTACATTATTCTATCACATATATTATTTATCCAAATTAATTATTTATGTCACAATCCATCTACATATATATACACTCATTCCATCATTCTACCTAATTTAAAAAAGTTAAATGAAAAGTGTGTAGTTACTCCACATTCTACCTAATAAAAAAATTAGATAATACTCTTAATCCAAGTCTTTTTAGTCTCGGAGGGAGGGATTATAGGCTTTACTATGATTTAACTCTCCGTTATTCCCTAATTTGTTGATCAATCAAAATGGGTTATTTTTGGCGTCAAAAAATATCCCAAAGTTTTGCAGAGTAACTTGCATGGTATTTAAACAAAACATCAACTATACATTAAAGATCTAAGGATTTCATAGTCTCAATTTATTATCTAAGTAAATGGATTTCGGGAAAATCCTGTGCAAGTTTTTTAATCACATAGTTTTCTCAATTTTTAAAAATTAATTATACATTTTTCAACAAGATTCTTAAAAGGAAAAATATTATTTTCATCATCTTAAATCTTGACCAATATTTATAATTTTCAAGACATCCATTATACATTTCTCGGCATAGCACGTGTATTGCAAGTCCTTTTGTGTATGTTAGAATGAATGTGATGGAAAGTGGATACATTTTCTGAAAACCTTGGTTTGGCCTTATAGTAAAGGGCCCATATGCATTAGTAGAAAATCTGTATATTGGATCAGTTTTTTGTGTTTAAGTTTACAAATATTTTAGAGAAAATTTGGAAAATTATTTTTACTTACTAAGATGCTTTGGCTATAGGGGTTGATCTGTTAACTCTTTCAGCTTCTCTGCTTGTTAGCTGTGTGAAATTTCATTGGGACGGTACTGGACAATTATTCTTTCATCCCTTATCTATTTGCTAGTCAGTTTTTCTTCTAGATCCCTCTTTTTTAACTCACTTTGTTTCACCCTCATGACAATAACCTCTCTCTATCTATAATCTAAAATAAAAATAAGTTTTTTAGTTCTTTAATCTAAGTTGATATATCTTCAAAACATCAACTATACATTAAAGATCTAAGGCTTCCACAATCTCAGTTTATTATCTGAGTAAACGGATTTGGGAAATTCATGTGAAAGTTTTTTAATCACATAGTTAAACAATTTTTTCTTAATCAATTATACATTTTTCAACAAGATTCTTAAAGGAAAAATATTCTTTTCATCATCTTAAATAATGATCAATATTTATAATTTTTAAGACATCCATTATACTTTTTTTAGCATAGCAAGTGCACTGCAAGTCCTATGTATCTCAGAATCAATGTGATGGAAAGTGGATACATTTTCTGAAAACCTCGGTTTGGCCTTATAGAGAAGGGCCCATATGCATTAGTAGAAAATATGTATATCGGATCAGTTTTCTGTGTTTCAATTTACAAAATTTTAGATAAAATTTGGAAAAAATATTGTTACTAAGATGCTCTCGCGCAGGGGTTGATATATTTAATTCTTTCAGCTTGTCTACTTGTTAGCTGTGTCGAATTTCATATGATTACTTTATGCATTGCGCCTGAGCTTGCTTAGCTATGTCTTACTTCTTTATTGCATAGTTCTTTGGTTTGATAGTGGTTGGACACAAAAACATCTTGGCTAAATGCCGGAGAATAATGTGGGAAACCATGTGAAGCCGTAAGCATCAATTTCAAGTGCTTTCTTTATGTTGAATCAAAATAGCTATAGAATTGTATTTATACAATATGCCTTTGTATTAAGGCATATAGATATATGTTGTATACCCATTGTATCCCTTGCTTTTTGCACTTCTTTCTTTGAATGTAATGAATGCTTTCAGGCTACAGTATATACGGCAAGAATGTATATTGATTTAGATGAGTTATGTTTTGTAAACTCTAAGTTATGGAACATGCATTGCTTGTAAACTGATTTGAAAATGTTCATATTAATACTTAAGATGGATACAGGAGTAGAATGACGCTTTCATTTATTCATAAAAAGAATTTGGTTGAAGACAAAGTCTTATGTTTATGACAACTTTTAGAGCATCTTGCACGATTTAACCTACTGCAAACAAGCCAAGTGTAAAATTTATACTGCCAACCTTTGACATGAGTACCTCCCTTCCTGCAAGGACTTGACACTGCGCGCCCTTGTTTATTAGGTCTTCATCCAACCTGTTTTAATTAGGTAAAATGATGGACTGATATTTGCTCACTCTTACATCATATTTAGGTTATATTGATCCACTCGTATGCCTATCCTATGAACATTGCGATCTAAGGAAGTCGCCGGCATTTTTTGGGCAGCCCGCTGTTTACAGTAAAACCAGCGACCATTGGTTTGGAAGTTGGTAGAAAACCATCATTTCATGGTTTGTTTTGGAGGTTGGCTATGCCGACATAGAAATGCGTCAATTTCAGGCGTAAAAGGAACACATTCCACGCGCACATCTTACAAATCAAAATGATTTTATCAATCCACCTAGCATAGTTAGATACTTTATTTTTGGAATTTACTCTTCAATTTAATTTATTTGCATGTCAGAATCTCTCTTTCAGACTAAATATGTTTTCAGTGTATACCTGCCTTTGCACGAAATCCACTTTCGAAAAAGGTAGGGAAGGCCCACACCCAACTATTTAAACTAGCGTGGCCTGTCTGTCATGGAAGAAGTTGGAGCGTTCCGTAAGTTAAATATTGATTATAGTTTAACAGGCGAATGATGTTAAATGTGTGTTTATGTATTAAGATATAAATTTTATTAGATGTTTAAAAAGATGTTAAAAATGTGTTTACATTATTCATTAAGATATAAATTTTATTAAAGATTGGAAATACTTAATTTTTTAAAAGATATATCTAATATTAATCAATATTTAGTCAAAGATATTACTTATATTTATAAAATCGTAAATATAATGAAATGTGACATACATATATATAATTAATTTTTACATATTTTCTCATCAATACAAGTTTTTATTTGATGTTGTCTTTAATTTTCTAAAATAAAATAGAGTGGCACTTACATGGACTAGTGTCTATATATATATATAAATATAATTTTTTTTGGGGATCATATGAGCCAATTTTGGCCTTCCCGAACAATGTCATTATTTTAAGAAATAAAAGTACCACTTTACAAACATTTACAGTCCATGTGAAAAACCATTTTATTTTCTATGTTTTCAATACAAATTTGGCGATCGCAACTAGATGTGCAGAATGTGATCTCCGATTACAAATACCAACAAATAGAAAAGGAGGAAAATAATAGAATGGACAATAACGGCTGGAACGCTGGTCTTCAAATTCCCACACTCTAATGGCCGACGTTTGCCAGGCAACTGAAACAGAAGTCCAGGCGACAACAGTATGAATAGAATGAATGCAATCAGCGGTGACGCCTAATGAATCATCTTCTCAGTAACCCTAACCCTAAGCGTGAAAATTCAATGTTAGTTTACAATGCAATTCAAATAGAGAGCATATTAATACGATATGATATTCCCTTACTTTGACGTTAAGGCACGTTAAGTAGAATACAACAGCATCCAAAATTTAAGTGTAGTGTCTATCTTTTCCTAAAGATTACTTGCACTTGCATTCAACATCAATGCATGCATCTTTGCTTTGCATAAAGACGAACACCATTTATTGATTTTTTTATATATTTCAAAATAACTGGCATAATGCATAATGCATACTAGTAGATTCTCCATTTCGTTACCGCTGTGTGGTGCCCGTCTTACAATGGTATGTATACCTTCCTTTATATTTATTCTCTCGGAAGGTTATAGCTATTGGAACGCATGACTGTAATTATTAATAATCAAAAAATAATAATATGGAGTGATGGTTATAACAATAAGATGTTTAGTTGGAATGTATGGCCCATTTCATAATAATAATTATTAACAGATTTACTATCGTTGTAGATTATGAGCTCATTATTCTCTACATTGACGCGTCAATGATGATGATAAGATTGGAAGAATAATTCTAATGACTTTGACTTGCAAGTTGTGCGTTCCGTGTGGCTATATTCAAGCCTATTTTCATGACTTTGTGCCATCCACGAAAATGACGTTTTTTTAATTTATCCTAAAATTTGAGAAAGGAGAGAGGTGTATTGTATATCCGAAGATTGGTGACAACTGGCGAGTACGGAATAGTCCATCCAAATTTGACCGAGAAAATTCATGTTAGTATAGAATTTTGTCTAGAGTGTAGTGTTCTCTTTTGATGATTTATGGATTGTACGAATGTTCCATAAAAAATTATAAGAAAGTTTAAATATTTTTACTTAAAATGATTTTTTTTTTTTCTTTTTCTAATTTAATTAGTTAAAATTAAGAATCAAAAGAAAAGATATATTTGTTTTGGGGTTTATATTATTTAAAGCAATCAATATGAATCAATTTTGAGTATTTTTTCAAGATCTTGGTCTATTGGTAATTTTTCTTGTTCTTGTTAGTTTTCAAGTTCATTATTTAGGATCATAGCAAGTTTGAATCTTGGAGGAGCAAAAAATGACAAGAGGATGAGGAGGTATTGTGCAAATGAACCAAACTATACAAGAACTATAGAGGTAAGTTCAACAATTAGCAAAGGTTATCACCAATTAGCAAAGAAGACAAAGTGGTGATGAGAAAGACACATATCGTGATGAAGAAATTCAACGAGAAGAAAAACAACAAGAGAAGCCACCATCGATGGAAGAGAGGATGGTTCAAGTTTTAGAAAGAAAAAAATGAAGGAATCAAGGTTGATGTTCAAGATTATGGAGGCAGTTTAAAACTAAAGGAGTTGATAGATTGGATGAATAGCATGGAGAAGTTCTTTGAGTAGAAGACTATGAGAGAAGACAAGAAGGTAAAGTTTGCATGCACAAAATTGAAAGGTCATGCAATGATTTGGTGGGATCACCTGCATAAAAAGAGACAGAGAAAAGGTAAAGAGAAGATTAATGCATGGAAAAAGATGGCAATGAAGATGAGGGAGAAATTTCTCCCTATGAATTATGTATAAACCATATACAGAAGATTTTAGAATTTAAGGCAAAAAGATCATAGTATACAAGAGTATATAGATGAATTTTACAAGTTTTCTATATGAGTGGAGCATGATGAAATAGAAGAGTAGATGACTGCAAGGTATGTAAATGGTTTGAAATTTTCTATTTAATATGAATTAAGTATGCATATAATATTTAATATGGAGGAGAATTATCAATTAGCTTTGAAACTTGAAAAAAAAATAGACAAAATTTTAGAATGACATCTATTGGTCCAAGGAGAGGTGGATCCCCTCCAATAAGGGGATGAGGTAGTTTTAATACCACCAAAGGTGGATTTAATTCTAATAAAGATGAATTTTCACATGGTGTAGAAAGGCAAGAAGATAATAGGCAAAGGTTTCAATACCAGCAAAGAGGAAGAATATTTTAGAGAGGATGAGGTTACAGTGGTGCTAGAGGATGGTTTTCAAATCAATGCAAATCTTATATTTTTTTAGATGTAGAGAAGAAGGGCATAGAGCATTTGAGTATCCAAACTATCAAAATCAAGAAAGGAGGCAAGAAGATCACCCAGGAGTAAATCTAGTTGAGGCTAAAATAGAAGAGCATAATACTGAAGTTACACTAGTAGATGTTGGAGATAATCTCATAATGAGATAAACTATGATCATTCCAATGAAGGAATAAGTGCAGAAAAAAAGGTGTTGATGCATGGCTGTGATCAAATATTTTTTGAATAAGATGTACTTCAGGTGGAAAGGTATGCAAAGTAATTATAGATGGTGGTAGTTGTGAAAGTATGGTTTCTAAAGAAATAAATGAGAAACTAAATTTGCAATGTAAAAATCATCCTAACCCTTATCAGATTTCATGGTTTTAGAAAGAGAATGAGGTTACAATAGATAAAAGGTGCTTAATCAAGTTTTCTATAGGAAAAATTTATAATGATGAAATATGGTGTGATGTTATTCTGATGGATGCATGTCATGTGTTATTGGGGAGATCATGGCAATTTGACCAGAAAGTAGTTCATGATGGAGCAAAGAACACATACACTTTTTGGAAAGGTGGTACAAAGGTAGTTTTGTTACCTCTTAAAGAGAAAGAGAAGACAAAAATCATGCTGTCTACTAGAGAATGTATCCAAGATATGAAGGTATCAGGTTAATATTATACATTAGTAGCAAATAATGAAGAAATAAAAATGGTACTAATACCAATAGAATCCACAAGAGTGTTGAAAGAATATAAAAATGTTATGCCTAATGAGTTACTAGATGGTTTACCTCTAAAGAGAGATATTCAACATGACATTGATTTGATTCTAGGGTTAGCTCTATCTAATGAAGTAGTTTGTAGGATGAGTCCAACATAACATAAACAATTAAATAAGTAGGTTACTGAATTACTAAGGAATAAGGTGATAAGGAAGAGTATGAGTCCTTGTGCAACACCAACATTGGTAACTCCAAATAAAGATGGAGGATGGAGAATGTGTGTGGATAGTAGAGCAATCAATAAAATTATAATAAAGTATAGGTTTCTTATACCTTGTTTAGATGATATGATGGATGTGCTTGTAGGAGCAAAATATTTTACCAAGATTGACCTAAGTAGTGGCTATTATCAGATCCAAATTCATGAAAAAAATGAGTGGAAAACTGCAATCAAGACTAGGGATAGCTTATATGAGTGGATGGTGATGCCATTAAGATTATTTAATGCACCTAACATGTTTATGAGGGTGATGAATACAATGATACAAGAATATATTGGTAAGTTTGTGGTTGTTTATTTTGATGATATTTTGATATTCAGTAAGAATACATAAGAACACTTACAACATTTGAGAATGGTAATAGATTTGTTAATAAATGAGAGTTGTATACAAATTTGAAGAAGTGTAGGTTTATGCAAAGCAGTTTGTTATTTTTGGGATTTGTAGTTTCAACAAATGGTGTGAAAATGGATGAAGAAAAGATAAAGGTAATTGTTGAGTGGCCTATTCCAAAAAACATTACAAAGGTAAGAATTTTCTATGGTTTAGTAACTTTTTATAAAAAAATTATTAAAAAATTTAGTAGTATTGTGGCACCAATAATAGATTGCATGAGAGGTAAAGAATTTGTTTGGACTAGATCAGCCACAAAAAGTTTTTAAATTTTGAAAAAAAAGATTACAAAAGAACCAATTTTAGCATTACCATATTTTAACAAAGTGTTTGAGATTGATTTTGATTCTTTATTTGTAAGAATTAGTGTTGTGTTGAGTTAAGAAGGAAAGCCAATAACATATTTTAGTGACAAATTGAATGAGGTAAGAACATAGTATTCTACTTATGATGTTGAACTTTATGCAATTGTACAAGCATTAAGATATTGGAGGCATTATCTAGTGCCAAAGGAGTTTATACTATTTAAAGATCATGAGGCTTTGAAGTATGTGATTACACAAAAGAAGTTTAATAGTAAGCATGCAAAGTGAGTTTTTCTTATTGTAAGGATATACTTCTGTGTTGAAACATAAATCAGGAAAACAAAATCAAGTAGCTAATGCATTGAGCAGGAGGGTAACATTATTAACTACTATGGTGAGTGAAGTAATTAAATTTGAAGCTATTAAAGAATTATATGATATTGATCCATATTTTGGCAAGATAGTTGAATAGTGTAGGAATCGATTAACAAGTGGGACATATATTATTCGTGATGAGTATCCTATACAAGAAGGTTATCTCTTCAAAGAGAAACAATTATGCATTCTAGTTGGATCTCTACGAGATAATATAATAAGAGAATTACATAGTGGTGGTTTGGTTGGACATTTTGGTAAGACAAAGATAATAACTTTGATGGAGGAAAAGTATTTTTTGAAAAAGATGAAGAAAGATGTGACAAAGTATGTTTCAAGGTGCAAAATATGTTAGGTAGTTAAAGGACATGCATAAATATTGGACTTTATATGCCATTACTGATTCCAAGAGGGCCATGGATAGATTTGAGTATGGACTTTGTGTTGGGATTACCATACACATAGAGAGGTAATGATTCAATTATTATTATTGTAGACATATTCTATAAAATGGTTCATTTCATTGCATGTAAGAAAATGAATGATGCCACTAGAGTTGCAAAATTATTTTTTATGGATATTGTGAGATTGCATGGTGTTCTAAAAACTATTACTTTAGATAGGGACACAACATTTCTAAGTCATTTTTAGAGGACTTTGTGGAATAATATGGGTAATAAGCTATAATTCAATAGTACATATCACCCATAAATAGATGGATAGATAAAATTTGTGAATAGAATCTTGAAAATTTTATTAAGATGGATAGTGGGAGAGAAGCCAAAGCAATGGGACTTGGATTTAACATACGCTAAGTTTGCATATAAAAGTTCAGTGAATAGATCAATAGGAAAGTCACCTTTTTAAATTATTTATGAGAGAAATCCTATGGGTGTTTTAGACTTGGTATAATTTCTAATTATAGATTGAATTAGTGATGATGCATAAGCATTTGTAGAGCATATGTAGTAGTTACAAGAAGAAGTAAGAAGAAAGTTACAGAAAAGTAATGAGAAATATAAAGAAGCAATGGATGTCAGAAGAAGATCCAAGGTATTTGAAGAAGGAGAGTTGGTAATTGTTTACTTGAGAAAATAAATATTTTCAAAAGGCACATACAATAAATTGAAGTACAATAAAATTGGACCATGTAGAATTGTGGAAAAAATCAATAACAATGCTTATGAGGTGAGTTTACCACATAATTTTGATATTTCTTCAGTATTTAACGTTTCAAATTTATATGAGTTCTATGAACAATATGGTGAAGGTGATGAATATGAAGAATTAAATTGGTAGTAGCAAGTTCCAAAGAAAAATGATAAGATAGTGTAGATTTTGAATATGAAGACAATGAACATAATGCAAGGGAACTATAACAGGTATTTGGTCTAGTGGGAAGGATTGCAACAAGAAAACAATACTTGGATTATAGAATGGGACCTAAATAAGATTAAAAAAGATAAATGGTAGCAATACAATTAGGACAACTCATGGGAGCTGAGTTATTTTCAACTAGAGGAGATTGATGCAGAAAAAATAGGGTCTGAAAATTCAATTTAATAATTTTTTTGAGTTTTTTCTATTTTTAGAACCAAAAGTCAACTTTAGTTGAATTTTATATTATAATATAATTTTAGTGTTTAGAATATTTTGGGATATTTTTAAATCTTCACACACTTACATGCGTGACTTACTAAAAATAACAGTTGTTAAAAATAAAAGTTTTATTTTAGATATTAGTTTTTTTTAAATTTTTGCATGTCAACTCTAAATCTGAGTTGAGGCTTATTTAAGCATGGTTTGGGTTTTTAATTATTTTAATAAATTAATATTAATCAATTTTGATTATTGTGTCAATATCTTGGCCTATTGGTAATTTTTCTTGTTCTTGTTAGTTTTTGGGTTCTTTACTTAATATACATGACTTGTGCATACATGCATCAATATTATTGACAATCTCTCCTAACCATTAACTTAATTATGGGATTGACCTTCCTCATTTACCATCATTCAAATAGATAATTTATCTAGTATGTGTTTAAACAATTTATTGTCTTATGCAGACTATCGCCTGATCTAATATCACTATTTTTTATCTCTTAGATGCCTCCATCCATAGTTAGACATATCCTTTTACTTGAGTAATCTTCCTTGGTAAAACCCATCCATGTGTTTTATAAAATATATTTCCCAAACTCAAATCCTTCATTTTCATTAACTTGAAGTTTTTAATGTTAGTTAATAGGGAAATTACCCAAATAATCTCCCATTTATACACATCAAGGCTAAGCCTTTTCATATCGATCAAACATCAAACATTCATATGATCTTACACTTGTACATTGAGGAATACATATACACACTTCCATAAAGCATATTAATATGAAAATCACTCAAAGGATTAGTTACTTAGCCATGTATGAATATTAATCCAAGGTAAAAAAAATAAGTTTCCAAGTGTTGAAAACCACTAATCAGTGTGCATATTATTTTTCCTTTCATAACATGCCCTAAATTCATCACTAAAATTATGGAAGATTTTTTATCTAGAGCCTGGTCTTCTAGCCTAATCAAGTCTAAGTCCTTTTTATTCATTGCTTGATTGAAATAGTTCTTGATAATTTATAGGTTTAATCTTGTAGTGGTTTTACTCTTTGAAGTAAGTATGAGCTTAAAGTATATATTGCATGCATTTGGATTTGAAAGATTTTGGTAATTGGATATGTATTAATTCAATTTTATGAGTTTTTTTGAATCTGATAACGCCTACTCTATTTTTTGCCACATTTTGAATTCTATTAAAATTCACATTTTCAGACTATTTTACCTTAGATTTCTATATCTTACCTAACTATTTCAAATTTATCTACCTTTTTTCTAATCAATTTAGTCTTTTATATTTCACTTCTATCTAAAATGACTAAGCATTCCTAAAATATTTCTCTTTTACTTAGTCACTTGTCCTAAAAATAGACCAATATTGGCTTTGGAATTAACTAAATATCCAAGTCTTTATAAAGTAGTCTTAGGACTTAGTCACTTTTGAATTTATTGAGTTAGCCATTTGTTTTCAAATTCATATTTTATTATAATTATTATGTAATTTACCATGGGATAATGGTTACCTAAATGTCCCTGTGAGTCCTTGGTCAAGTAAGGAGTTGCCACTTGGTGCTCATCTACTTCCCAAAAACTCTTTTGATTTAGCCATTTTCACCTAAACTCTCTAGGTGCCTAGGATTGTGCCTCTTGGCACAATCTCATGTCCTCACCTTCCTTGGGCCTCCTTAGTTACCTCAAGGGTATGTGCATAGAGTTGGGGAACAATTCTATGGACATTTACCACAATACGTGCGTGTTATGAACAAAACATGTACCTATTACATCTATAACACATACGCATTAGTTGAATTTTAGGCTTGAGGATACCTAGGCGTAATGAATAATGTTATAATTTTCATGAATTATAAACACTATTTTTTTTAAAAAAACCCACCCAAACCCCTAAATGACTCATTTGTATTTTCCATTTGAGTTGTCTTATGTCATCACACAATCTATTTTTTTGTACTAGTTGTGTTACCATGTGATCTTTGTTAAACATTTCAAAATATCACCATGTTGATGATGCCACCATGGAGAGGAGATAAGAAATAAAAAAACTAAACCTAATAACCCTAATTTTTTGTTATTTTCATTGTTTGATTGATAAATTGTTTTTTTGAAATAGCCTACTCTAGTGCAAGATCCCATAGGTGTTTGGGAGGATATACCTTCACATATAGTGAAAAACAAAATTTAAATTGAGAAAATAATTAGGAGAATGAGGGACCCCACCTTTACCAACACCTACCGCACCTATCTAACTAATACTCTAGAGTTGATATTAGGTCAAGTTAATTTGATAACAAGTCAAATTCGCAAATGGGTATCATATAGGGATACATGTAGGGATTATTATGTTGATAAATTGTTAGCATGAGAGGTGAAAACCAAAATATAATAAAAAATAAAATTAATGCCTTATTCATCAACCCAACCACCAATGCACCATTTCTACTTACTACTAAATGTTTCCCTATCCATTGATGCCAACATAACTTGATTAAATATAATTTATAGGAATAATGGTAAATGATGTTTGATTATCCACCATGTAAAAAATAGAGGTCCCATTGTATTTTTTAGGAAACTATACTGTATGTTTGATCTCAATGAGATTCTAAACTATTTTGATGATGGTGAGTTTCAAGGCCAAGGGAAAGGGAAAGGCTCTGTGTAGGATCAACCAAGTAGATATCATGTGCCTAATTGGGTTTCAAGGATCCATACTCTAAAATAACTTCATATTGATATTACGTGTATAGTGAAGGAGGTAATGGAGATAAACACTTTTCATGCGCTTAGTGCACTTATAGATACACTCATTCAACATGAGTGGGCTTATAAAGATTGATGCTGGAGATATTCCACATAGTGTTCATACCCAACCCCAACCCTATAGATCTTTTGGTTCTTTATTAATTTTACCTTTAGATGACAATAATGGTGTTTTATAGGGCTTAGATGATATACTCTTGACTGATGAGTTTTTGGCATACATGTTTGGTTTACACACATCAACCACTACACGCATGCAGGTATATTTTTTATAAATTTCATGTTAACTTTAAGTTATAAATGAAAATTTAAAAGATAACAATTAATTTATACATTAATTGAATAATATATATGTAATATTCATGTTACATGAGGTGCCTTTATTTTCATGGTTCATAGGTGCATTATTTGGTCTTCCTCAACCTATGTTTACATTTATATAGCTAGATAGTGGGACATCCATTGCTTTATCCATCCATGTTAGTATGCCACCATTTAAGTATACATAAGTAAAATTTTGAGTTAATATTATACTCTATGTGCATATGCTCTATGTATATTTAGTCCTAAGTTAAATTTATCTATCAGGGATCTTAAAATTCAAGTACACTACTATTAAATACACATTTAGTATGATAAAGGATAAAAAATTACCATATGTCTTAACTAGTTTCTAGAAAACTAAGCATAATTATTTGTTCAATTGATGACTAGAGTAAACAATAATCCATCACTACGAGCTGAGACAAACATAGATATTATTGTTGCAATGCCATCCACACATGCACTCATAGAGGTACATATAAAATTATAATTTTGAATTGTAAAAATAGATTTATTTTATTAATTTTACTACATGTACTTGGTTAAATATAACTTATGTGAATGTATTGTGTATGTAGGATTATCATATGACATTTGACAGCCCAATTCAGATGATTACTACAACATCTCCTCATGTTTCTTCATCATTTCACATGCCTATTTGTGTAGTTGAACCTATCACTAACCCAATTGAGCATCAAAAGTATATTGAGTAGGACCATGATCTTGTACTAAGTGCATGTTTAAATGATTTTTTATTCTAGTTTAAAATTAATTTATTAACTTGGTTTCATGTATAGTATGTTAATTTTCTAATAATATTTGTATTTGAATAGGTTCAGTTGCAATCAAACTATGAGCATAGGACCTATAGTCAGACCTTGGAGCAATCTAAGGCATTAGAGGGATCTCTATCTACAAGTAGGGAATCCTAAGGAGAGTCTAATTCAAGGAATTCAAAGAGAGGGGAGTTGTTTGATGATTAGGATGTATTAGATGATGTACTTTTTTGTATATTTATATGGAAATGTACACACTTTTGGCATTGTAGGTGTATATGACATAGACCCAACATTGGATACTATATTGTTAGGTGATGTAATTTTTTGTATGCCTATATGTAAATGTATATATTATTGACATTATATGTATATATGTAATACATATGAAATTCTATTATGTTATTATTTTATATGCTTTTATGATTTTTATTATTATTTTATTGATATGTTTTTTTTTGTATACCTTTATGGTTATTATTATTATCAACAATAAAGTGTAATATTTGACCATTGATCCACATTTGAGAATGAAATACTATTTATATGTATAATACCATGAAGTGTAATGTCTGACCATTGATACATAATAAATCACTTTATCTATTTTAAAATTACTTATACCCATTTATTAAAGTTATGTAAGTGAGAAAGTAGCCTCAATTAAAAGATATAAATTTGTACATATTAGTCAAAAGGAGTAAAGTAGGTCATATTGTAGTCAATAATAAGCCTTTTTATGCTTAAATATAGTGTGTATGGCTATGTTTAAATTATTTATGATCTTTTGAGCTCCTTAGATAGATGATGTCACTTGATGGATGTTTCATTCTTAAATCTCTTAAGGAAAACATGCAACTTTGGAGATGGTCAATTTGAGTCTTGATATAAAATATTTACGTCTTAGAAATATATGTTTTTGAATGAATACCTCTTGTATACTAATTAAAGTCTTAGGATAATGTCACTTGACTCAGATAAGTTATTTTTATGGGTTCAAACATCCACTTAGATAGTTGATAATCCAAAACCTAAACTTTGTCTCAAGACTACTACAAGATTATTGTAGAATAATTAGGCCTTATGAATGATGTTTTTAAATCTTTTAATCCTTAGAAATTATTTTTAAATTACATTCATTAGACACACACACACACACACACACACACACACACACACACACACACACACACACACACACACACACACACACACACATTGAATAAACCAATCTCCATTCATTGGTTTCTTAAAAAGATTAATTTTAGACCAATTCTGTGTTTTAGGTCTCTAGGCCCAATTGGCTCTTAATAGGTCAAATAACTTATTAGGTTTTTTATCCACCTCAAAAAAAATTAATAAATATTTTTAAATGATAAAAACATGTCTCAAGTCTCAAAACAAGATTATTGACTTCATCTACAAGAAATCTCATCAAAAATTGTTCTTGCCTTTCTTGACAAATTAACACCTACAGGAAACTCTATCACTATCCATGTTTTCTTCTTTCAAAGGGTCTCATTCATAAAAATAAAGGTTGAAATAGTCTATAGACATGATAGTTAACATTCATAATTTTTTTTGTTGAAATTACACTAGTTTAAAATAAATATATGACTCTTTTAATGTCACTAAACCCCATTTTAGGGTTTTTCTAAGTTTTAGAAGCCAAGAGATTCTTATTGATTTTTTATACAATATAAGAATTATCTAATTGATCGAAAAATTGAGAAATACTCTTATAATACTCCTTAAACTAATCCAAGCTTCATTTTCAATGCATGCATGATTTTTCACGTGATATAAGTGACTAAGAAGACTACCCTCACATAGAAAATAGGGGTATTATGAGTTCCAAGGAGATAAACTTCAATTTCAGTTCAAATACATTCTAGAATTTAATGAATCACATTCATTTATGAATAAAATACATGAATACATAGGTTTTAAAAAATTATCCTTTATTGATAAGAAATTTTCCAAAACACACTTATATAACCCTATTTAGCAGACTGTAAACTACCATTAGTCTCTCTAATGGTGTAATCTAGCATTTTTATCCTTATAAAGGGTCTTATACGCCTCCAAAGTGATATGATAGATTATGATAATGTTTTTATATAATTTTAAAAGCTTGGAGTGTTCATATTTAGTTGAGATTATTCCTCAACTTCTCCATCATAAATTAGTAAATGTTATTTTAAAATAGTATTATGTTACATTTTACTTTATTTTATCTCATGCATATGACTATGAATTTTAGAATCCTTCTAAAACATATAATTACATTCGTATATTACTAACACACCCTTGCTAACTTGTTATAATATTTATACAATATAAAATATCCATACATTGCTTAATAAACATTGAAAAATTTAAATTTACTATTTTAGAGGGAAACATCCCTAAGCTTCTAAATGACTTTTAAACACACTTATAATGCCTCATAGAGGCTTATTATGAATTACCCACCTCCTTTGTCTTTTATCTAATGTAATTATATCCTAATGTCTATTTGGGAAAAAATACTATGAGGAGAGTTGTGTGAAAGAGAGAGATACACTTATTGAGTCTAGTGTGAAAGAGAGAGATACACTTTTTGAGTCTACTAGCATGTTTATAATGGTCATGAAATAGGCATGCTTTCCTCAAAATGGTAGTTACAATTGTATTATTGACCCTCCTCCATCCTCCTTGCAGAATTATATGTCATTATTTAGATTCTAATAACCTATTTGATATGCATCTAAATCATGAAAACACACACTCTCTCAAGGGCTCATGAAAACACACTCTCTATCTTAAGGAATCAGCCTTCTACGTCATTCTAATAGACTCTTGAAGATCAATTATAGACTTGTAAATAGGTGTAATGACTTGTGAGAGATTATACAAACCTATAAAATTCATGATTGAAGCTTAAACCCTTATTAATAAGCCTAAAATGATCTTTAAACATCATATGAATACCTTAAAAAATGCTAAAATACCTTAAGGGTTTAAAATTATTGTTCAAGAGTGCAGAAACACTAACAACAAATGTTGTCAAAGTTGAAACTCTAGTTGGATAACTCCATTTCTAGTGTTTTTTAGTTAAAAAATAGAGATAAAAACCCATATAGAGGGTAGGATAACATCCAAGACAAAATTAATATCCTCCCATCATGCTCTATCAACAAACCCACCACCCATTTTGGGCTTAAGAATGCCCTTCCCAACATAAAACAAATATAGTTTTTTAGCCTAACTTTAGAAAAGCATAAAACAAAAATAATAATTCATATGGATGAACCATAATATCTCACCTATGAATGTAAAATAACTCTAATTTTGACATGAATCAATTTAGAATAAACTTAGATATCAATTTGTGGCACAAGTTGTAGTAACGGGTCCTAAAACGCAACTTTTTGGTAGTGAAGAGATAACTTCTTAAGCTCCAACTTGCATTTCTACCCTCAAGACCACCAAGTCAAAATATATAAATCATAACACATAAATATGGAAAAATTACATGTGATATGATGACCAAGATTTCCAAGTCCACCCATAAGCACATTTTCACTACTATTTAGGTGTACGAAAGCACTAAAAATTAATATTAGCCAAGTTAAAGCTCTAATTACGAAATTCTATTTTTGGTACTTCTTGGCTGAAAATTGGCACTGATAAAATGTCTAAAGAGTTAGATAATGTCTATGGCTAGGTTATTTTCCTCCCATAATGCCTGGTTAACAAACCCACCACGTATTTTAGGCTCAAGAATGCCCTTCTAAACATAAGAAAAATGTTGATTTTTAGCCTAACTTCATACATTCATAAAAAAACATCAAGTCATATGGATGAACCATAAGATCCCTCATATTAATGAGAAATCCTACACCCCATATCAAATGAGTAGAAACTTAGAGAGTAATGCATGGAAAAAGTTGAAGTAACAGGGCCTAAAATGTAACTTTTTTGTAGTGAAGAGATAAATTCTTAAGCTCTAACTACATTTATAGATCTGGGACCCACATGTCTAAATACATCAATATAAACACATCATGATGTGAAAATTACATGTGATACAAGTACCATGAAATACAAGTCCACTTTTAAGCACATTTTCACTACTATTTAGTATCGTGAAAACACTGACAATAAATGTTGTCAATGTTGAAGCTTCCATTATAGAACTCCATTTATGGTGATTATTGGATAAAAATTGGCACTACCAACACATATAAAAGGATGTATAATGTCTAGGAGTAGGTTCTTAGCCTCCCATCACACTTGATGGACAAACCCACCACGAGTTCTGGGCTCAAGAATGCCTTTTCCAACACAATAATAATGCATATTTTTAGCCTACATTTAGACATGTATAAAATGAAAACATTAAGTCATATGGATGAACCATAAGATCAATATTATACATGTTTAATACCTATAATTTATCCCATGTTAATTTATTAAAAACTTAGAGAGCAATGTGTGGCACAAGTTATAGTAATAGATCCTGAATTACAACTTTTTGGTAGCGAAGAGACAAGTTATTGAGCTCTAACTGACATTTCTATCTCCATGAACCACAGGTGAAAATCCATCACTTTGAACATGTAAATATTATAAAATTGTATTTGAATCAATGAATATGATGTCCAAGTCCACCTATAAGCACGCTTTATCCATTGTTAAGGAGTCCAAAAACATTGGTAATAAATGCCATCAAAGTTAAAGGTCTAGCTGTAGAACTCATTTTTTATGCTTATTAGATGAAAATTGTCAATTCAAAAACATATAGAGGGGTGTATAATGTTTAGGACCAGTTTATTATCTTTTCATCACACCTATTCGACAAACCCACTACCCATTTTGGGCTCAAGAATGCCCTTCCCAACATAAGAAAAATGCAAATTTTTAGTCTAACTTCAAACATGTGTAAAATGAATACCTTAATTCATATGGATGAATATAAATACCCCTCATGTGAAATTTAAATCCCTATAATTTCACCTTAGATAAAGTGAGTATGAACTTAGATATCAATGTTGACATAAGTTGTAGTAATGGGTCCTGAAATACAACTCTTTGGTAGTGAAGAGATAACTTCTTCAACTCTACCTAGAATTTCTACCTTTGGGACCCCCAGGTGAAAATACATCACTTAAAACAAATAAATATGGTTAGAATACACTTTATCTAATTACCATGATGTCCAAGTCCACCCATAAGCACATTTTCACTATTGTTCAGTAGTGCAAAAACACTGACAAGAAATGTTGTCAAAGTTAAATATCTAGTTATAGAAATCCATTTTTGATGTTTATTGGATGAAAAATAACACCTAAAACACATTTTAATGAGATGATAACATCTAATACTAGGTTCTTGGCCTCCCATCATACCCGATTGACAAATCCACCAACCATTTTGGGCTTTAGAATGCCCTTTTCAACACAACAAAAATGTAAATCTTTAGCCTAACTTTAGACATGCGTAAAAAATAATAGCAAGTCATATGGATAAACCATAGGATACCTCATATGAATTTTAAATAATTATATTTCAACCCAAGATCAAGTGAGTATAAAATTAGAGATCAATGTGTGGAACAATTACAGTAATAGGTCCTGGAACACAACTTTTTGGTAGTGAAGAGACAACTTCTTGAGCTCTAACTAACATTTATGCCTCTAGGATCCCTAGATATAAATACATCACTTCAAAAATGTATAGATATGAAAATTACATGTTATCCAATGACCATGATGTCCAATTCCACCCATAAGCATATTTTCACTATTGTTTAAGACCATAGAAAAATTGATAATACATGTTGTCAAAGTTAAAGCTACAATTGCAAAAATCTATTTATGGGGCTTCTTGGTTGAAAAATTGCACTATAAACACATCCTAAATGGTGGATAATGTCAATGACCAGGTTCTTGGCCTCCCATCATTACTGGTTGACAAACCCACCACCCATTTTGGCCTAGTTCTTGTTTTTAACCTTAAGATATGATATTTTAGCCACTAAAAGATGTCTAAATTAAAAAAGACCCATCCAAATAGGTCTAAATTTTGTAAATATTTTTTTCATAACCCCTTATATAAATTATAGTAGGTCTCATCCTTTGAATACCTTTAAAAATATCTAAATAGATGATTATATCTTTCAAGTATGTAAAAGTCAAGAAATGGAGTGTTTTGGAATAAAGAAACTTGTATATCTCGTAAAGTATTACCTAAAACATGAATTCAAACCTTGTATATACATGGAAAATGATCATACTAAAAAATATATTTTATTTGAAGATATGGAATACTATTTAAGGAATCTTATGAGTGATCATGTGTAATCAGACTTGTGTCTAAACAAGCAAAATAGGGGTTTAGGAGACTAACATTATCATCTCCCAAATAATTGAGAGATGGAGACTATAAATTTATAGGTATATTTGGGAAGTTGTATAGTTTATGACTAAAGTGATTATAGAGTCATGTGATGTAGATATAAGTAGGAATGAACCAAAATAGACCTGTAACATATAGATTGTTGAGTTTTGTGCGAATTAACTATAACAAAGGACATAAATTCTTAAAACCATATAATTAATTATTGTATTAAGGTTTATATGGAGTTGATAGAAGTGGTGTCATGATTTGAGTTTGAGTAGAGAAAAAGAGAGTTGGATTGCAGATATGTAGACCTAAATAATAAGTCTAAAAGATAAGTGGTTTGAGAGTGCAAGTTTAAATCAAGTCTTAAGTGAAGGGTGAAGTCTTTGTTATAGGTTGGGAGTATCAAGGTGGAAAAAAACATTGAAAGAGGAATTGGATAATCTAGGTTTGTGAAAATATATCATGTAAGTAGGAAATTTACATCAGTAAGTTTCTCTTAGCTTCAAGAATATGAAATTATTTATTAATAGTGCTAACCACATGAAGATGGAAGCTTATTTGGCACCACTAACTTAAAAAAATTATTAGTAAGTAATTAAAAATAAAATTTATGCATGTAATACTTAAAAAATAAAAATAAAAATCATATAATTCATTACAAGATTATATTTTACAAGTCAACATACCTGTGCATTTCAATCCAATGAACCACTAGAATTTGCTCCAATCTTGATAGTATCAATAATAAATTTATGATCTGACTCATGAACTTTCCATAAATTCTTATTTAATGGACTCCTATAATATTTTTTCAATTTAATATTCTTTTCAAGAACTAAATTTAAATTGTGCAATACCTTCCTATGCATTTCAAAGTCTTTAAAAAATATTATATCTAAATTTTTGATAGGATATCGTCGAAGCCAAGTTTTAGTGACTACCAAAGAACTAGTGGGATAGTCAATGTTTTCTCCATCTATGATTGGGGAATTCAATTTTTTCTTTCCATATACACATTGACATAAGTATTAATTTGTTCCCTCTTCATTGTCCTCATTTGTAATAACTATAAAAACATGCCTTGTATCATAAAAAAATTCAATGACACTATCAAGATATATAATAAGAATAAATAATACATAATGATTAATCTTCTATCCAGTTGTACTAGATTAGAAACATGGTCAAAGTCATGTGACGATGTCATATCTATAAGTTACAATGCTTTTGGAACCTGATATGTGTTGAATGGAACTATAGTTGTACAACTCCAGTCATCTACCCACTCTTGTGGCTCACACTCATTCCAAATAAATTCCATGCATGCATATAAACTTGAATTTAGATTTCATTTAGTGAAATTATATGAGCACAAAAAAGTGGACACTTTGGTGTTTGGTGTTGTTATTCATTTCTACCACTATTGTCTAAACTGATCATAGAGACTTAAAACTTTCTGTGTAGTTGCATTGTGCTTGTGTAAGCCTACTTATGAAAAATTGAGCATTGATTATTGACAGAAATTTCTATAGAGCTGATTTTGTCTTTAAACCCTAATCCTCCATCATGATTGATAAAATGATATTTGAGTCACTTGAGAAAGAGGAGGGTTATTGTGTAAGATGCACTAAATGTGCAATCCACACCCCTTGTGTGGGTACGCTACCTACATACCAATACTCCAAAGAGGGATCAATCCATATGTAGTTTGCCTACCTAGTGTGCTTTGTGTAATAGTGTGATGTAGATGCAAATACCAATTTGATAGTATTTGAGATGGCTAGGGACTAGTATGAGAATTTGAGTATTTTTACAACTATATTAGGTGACTGTGTGCAGAGAATAGGGAAGTTTACCTTAGTCTTTTGTTTGTATTCTTGCTTGCTTTGTAAGTTTTATCACCTCCTTTGTTAATAAGCTTTGAGTGTACTTTTCTAGGGAACTATTGGTCATGGGTTAGATTTCTTTATGCTAAGATGACCTAGTTAAGGATAAGGACTAGGTGAAAATGACCATTGGGGCTCAAAGTGCAAATAGATAGGATCACCAAAAATAGGACACTTTAGGGTCTAACACTATAGTCCAAATTTAACACTCCTATCCTATAGGTGCAAGACCTTTGGAAATAGGATTAAAATAAGGGATACTATTTGGTTGAGGTGGAATTAGGGTTTAGAAGGTTCTAGATGACCGATAATGAGAAAAAAAGTGTCTAGAAGGGACATAAGACCATACAAGAAGGACCTAAAGATAGGGTGTCACAAGACACACTCAAACTACTAATTTGGACATTTTATATGACTACATTTGCCTCCCATTTATTCTAGTGATGCAATAAAGTGAAATAATAGTATAAAGGAAAAATAGATAGCATACCTAAACTTACCTACAAGGGTGAAGCCCATGAAGATGTGCGATGTTGAGTGTGCATAGAGAGAGCACAACTTGAAGTATAAATCTGTAAGATAAAACAAGGAGTATATCAATATTTATAAGACATACTTTGTCTAAAATAAGAATGTATAAAGGTTAGGTAAAAGAGAGAGGAATAAAAAGGAATGAATACACCTCATCAAGTACACAAACTAGTATAAAACCTATTGTGATGTTGAGTGATGATAAATGATGTTGGGTATGCATTGTACCAAGAAAAATATCACAAATAGAGTTGAGTGCTCAATTGCTTAATGGTGGTTTAATAATATAAAGTTTGGCCTTTTGGCTCCATCATTGCCCACTAAGTGAAGCTATGTGATCATGCATGTGTTAATTAATGTTTGGACTATGTGTCCAATCCCTCTGAGTAGGTAGCTAAAGAATACAAAGGCTAACTAGTCCTTTAGATCCATCATTACTCACTAAGTGTAAACTATGAACTGATACTGGTATGAATATGTGTCATATGAGATGGTTTCTAAAGCCCATAAATTATTTGTAATCTAACAATTCAGTGTCAATAGTTGAATATGTACTGAGAACTAGGCCAATCTTGGCCACTCTAAAAAGTGGAGATTAGGCTTGTATGAAATCCACTCTGAAATTGAGAGCTAGGCTTATATGAAAACCACTCCACAATGATGCCAACCCACATACATATGGAATAAGGCATGTAATTTCTAAGAACACCTATGTGATACAATGAATTAGAAAGAAAAGAAGCTAGATATTCCATGTACCTTGCCCCCAATCACTAGTGTCTATAACATGGATTTTGATCTGGAAGTTGTACCAACTGCCCAATATGAAACTAGAAGTGAAAGACATCATGATGTACATGATGCCCCATAAATGTGGATAATTTGAGTAAAAGTACACTAAAATTACTAAAATTGAATTAAACTATAGCTAAAAAAACTATAATTAACCTTACCTTTCTATTTATATCTAAATTTTTTGGGTTTTTGGCTATTTAGATAGGAGCACCAAAAAGTGGACACTTTGGTGTCTACCTCTGTTATCCAATTCTAGTTCTCTTGTATTTAGCTATTTTTTTTATCATTTTTCTATATTTGTCACTATTTTTTTGGTTGATTTTGCATGTTTTAAACTATGATTGCTATTTTGAGTGTTCTAAAATCTAATTTTTGACTAGAAGGTGCTGATCCCTATGATAAAACCCCTATTTATTACCCCCTCTTTTGATGGTAGGAAAGACTGATCTCAAAATAAATACCCCTATTAGTATGTTATGATATGAAATACATGATATATCAATGATAATCCAAAAGGTGTCTCAAGATATAACACAGTTTATATTGAAGATTGTTAGATCAATAGGGGTATGCCTAGTTAGATGTAACAATGCAATAACATGTATAATATATTGAACTGAAAATAAAAATTTGGTTATTTATTAGTTGTTAATTTTCAAGGAGGGATGGAGCATGATTTCCATTATGGCATCCAAAAATACAAGATAATGCATGATGTGGATCATGGCATTGTGAACAACTGAGAAGCAAATAAGCACACAAGGTAAGAAGCATACAAAAGAGACCAAGGGTCCAAGCAAACAAGGGGCATGGGAACATGTCACTTAAATTGGGAAATCAATCATATAAGTCATGTTAAAATGCCCACATACACATAGAATTTCAAACAAGAAATATTGGCACAAGGGCCACAAGCATATATAAGAGTACAAGCAAAAAACATTAGTAAATGTTCTAAGGCCACAAAAAAAAAAACAAAAAAAACAAATAAATGAAAACACATCTAGCTACTCAAATAAATAAAGTAAGGCATGTAAATGTTGGAAACACTATTGCATCTAATTTATCAAAGCAAGAAGTGAAAGTATGGAAAACATGTAGTACAAGACTAGGTAGATGCTAAGAAATACACAAGTACTATATACTAGTGAGTGTCAATAGAATAATCCATGTAAGATAGTAAGTAATGTACATCAACATGATAATTAGAGTGTGTGGTGTAGGAATGTCATAACATGGATGGTGTAGTCATGTATAATATGCCCCCGTGGGTAGATTTATCAATGTATGTCTTGAATGTAGAAGTAGGATGCCCCCTCAATGGGTAGAGTGAAGCAATCAAGGATCTAGGTATCACTATGCACACTTAAAAAAGATCAAGTGAAGCATGGCAATGTAGATAAATTGACAAACAAAGTTATAACTTTATAAAATTACATCATACAATGGATATTTTGAAGATCCATGATTATATAGTAAAGATCCATAAGTATCTAGCATTGTTGTTTCTATATCATTGAAGAACTTGTTCAATGAGGTGATAGTAAAGTTAGACCCACCAAGAATGTATGGTAAAAAAATGCCCATATACAATTGCACCATGACCATGTGTTATAAACCCTGTCATTGACAAATCTAATATTATGTCAGTAATTTCTTTGCTTTTTATCACTATCCTTGGCACAAATGTTTTTTGATGTTCCAACTTATCATGAATGACATTGAGGCATTATTCAATGTATTTCTCTAACATTCATTTATGTGTGTAATACAGTTGTCCTGTAGAAAGTATTTGATTTGAGTAGATAAAATTATTGATCAATGCACTCTTCCTGATCTCTAGAGAGGGACCCAAAGCATTTTTGTTAAGTCAACACAATGCATGTTTTACACCTAGAAAAGTCATTAGACATGGCAATGGTCACATCATGAAAATTAGTTCTCCACATGTTATTTAATTTTGGCTAAGATATTATCTCATATTCCATATCTGCTAATTGTGCATTAATGTGGCACCTCATAAATTATTGAGTGAAATATGTTGGAAGATGTCAAACATTTTCTCATGAGCCACCTATATATACATGGCATGTTAGTCATTGAGAAAAATCTACAAAATCATCCACCAATTGGTCCAACAAATCGTTAGCTTCCATTGTCTTCTTTTATGGATTTTGTTAAAATCTCTTACATGGAATGCATTTTGTTCCCCATTTTTGTGACAATTTTGAATTTCAAAAAAGTTACTTCTCTTCAATCCATATATTTTAATCCAAGCTTCCAAATAGATCTCTGTACCCTAAAAATCAATGCTATTTTTGTTTTTATTTTTCTTAAACAAACTAGTGGAAAGGGTATCCAAGACATGTTGCCTCCTATCTATTTGGTGGAATCAAGCAGCTTCATCTTTTCATATTTTAGAATCTCAAATGACAATCCTAATTAAAATCATTTTTTGGTGCAACATTTATCTGCATACATTGTTGTAATTTCACTATCTTTGCTTTCATCAAACTCCACTTGGTTGAGTGAATTATTTGACTGAATTCTTTTTTAGCCTAAGTATTTATAGGAATGAGCTAATTTTTTAAAGATTACTTTGCACTAGGAATGCTAGGAAATAAGTGAATTCATTATCCACTACATCCTAAATGTTTCCAATTTATTTCTCCTTTGGTGTCATGTATGGTAAATTGATTTCTCTACAAGTCTTAATGTCCACTATTTTATTGGAAGGCCATCTAATGATAGATGCTTCAATTTCCTTTGTGATGCAAGTTTCACAATGTTATATAACATTCCTTATGTAAATTCCCAATTCATTTTATAACATTGGGATAGGAATGCATCCAAAAATCTCCCCTGGTTGTACAAATTCAACATAACCAAAATCAAATTTATCATCATTTACAAGAGATGTACATTTGTGCAACAAATGTACCCTTTTCCCAAAATTTTTTTCTTAAGATTTGAAATGTGGTAAGATCATCGATATATCGAACAAATAAATCCAAGAAAGGGTTTTATTATTGCAATGTTTGTATATGCATAACTAGATGCAAATTATTTTGACTTTGTTTTATGTCATTGTCTAGAGGTGGATGGGCTACCTCAGATTTTTAGATCAATAGGCCTCTATAGCCATCATCAAAACAAGGAGAGCCTTATCAAAAAGTTTCCTAGACATTGAAGGCCATCAAAAAGGATCCCAAAACAATTGAATCTATAATTAGAGGAGCTCAAAAAAGATCCAATTTTCCTTGACTCATCAAATTCAAAGGGCCTAGAACATCCAACTCTTTCACCTATGCAAGAACTTACAAGTGTGGATGTTTCATCTTAAATAACTAAAATAGCCTCCCCCATAGTTGAAAAGACTATAATTTGTTATAAGAGGAATCCAAGGTCTCATCCTCTTCCAAAGGACCCAGTTGTTAAGGAATAACTAGTAGGAGCTCCCTCAGCTCCGTAACAACCTATAAAAGGAAAGCCTATCATTGAAGAAAGAGAGCCATATGAAGAGGATGAATTGAAAATATTAAAAGTACTTAGTCTCCAAGAAATTAAATCTCTATATGTAAATCAATTAGGTAAGGAGAAAAAAACTCTTATCTTTACTACTTTAATTTCCTCTTTTGTTTCCCTTGTAATTGATTCTCTTCCTATTGATCCCATTTCCCAACCACCTCTAGTCACTCTCAAGGTAGAGGATGTCTCCTCTACCCCTATTGTCTCCATTTTCCCAACTATTTCCATTCCATAAGTTATATTCACATCTTCAATGAGCTCCAAAACTTTTGTAATTACATATGCCACTACCCTAACACCCCCTAAATCAAAAAGGAAGACCTCCAAAAAATTTAGGGGAGCATTGACAAGTTCCCAAATTCATATATCATCCACTCAAATAGACTTTTCAATGACTTCTTTTAGCTCTTGTCAATACACCATTATGACATATTTAGGGAGAGATAGAAATAAGAAACCAATATACACCATCAACCCATTGCCTCAACATGGGGGAGTGGACTAGTATAAAATCATTTGGCCTTCCCTTCCTGATTATGTACTTTAAAAATATTTGAAGCAACCATCTGAAGAAACATTGGTTGAGACTGCATCCAAGGACACTCAACCAATCAACCCATCCCAATTGGTCATACCTCATTAGGTAGATGATTTAGGGTTAAAGGATTCCAAAAACCAAAACTCATAATCACAGAGATACCTACTATGAGTTCCATATTTTATAAATCTATAGGGAGTGTCTAGAGGGTAAGAAAGAGAAAATTGGAAGATAATAATGGGAGAGGGATTATCTTGGAAGATAGATAAGAGGTATTTACCTTATCTAAAAGAAAGAATAGGAAATTGGGGTAGTCCCCATACATGGACAACTATAATTCCTATCTCGAGTCACATAAGGATGCCTTGCTAAAATTACATGACAAAATAGAAATGGCTCGGTAAGATCTCTAGCATGAATTAGAGAAATTAAAGAAACAACATTTTCAAGATTTGGAGTAAATAAAGTAATAGCAATGGATATTTCATGTTCCTCCTAAAATTAAAATTGAAGTATAAAATGCTACTTCCAAATTGTATAATATTCTTGAAGCCATTGCTACAATGAGGGATAATTCTTTGAAGAAAGATGATTATAAGTTGAAACTCCTTATTTCTTATACAACTAATAATCCATACAACCACTTTGACTTGATGGCACCACTAGAGGCTTTAAATAATCTCCACTTGGTAGTCATCAGGACTCAATAAGCTTGGGATTGGATCATCGTTGCTGAGGTAGTAATGCCTAAGTATGCCAAACATGAATCTCTATTTTTTTAAATCCTAGGAGATCTAAATATCTCAAAATAAAGAGACTCATTAGTTAGCCTTATAAATAGAATCAATTTTGATCAACTTATTTAGCAGAGTTTTATGAACTTCAAGCAAAGTCTTAAGGTACTTTCATTGGAAGAGATTGTGGTTGGGATGAGTTTTTTAAGGAAGAAGGTGATAGGGGTGTAAATTTTTGGAGTAAACTTTAAAAATACAAAAAATGAGCACACAAGGATATTATAACAAGTAAAAAGGGTGCACAGACCTCTATTATTGAACATGAATATTATTCTTGGGGACAAGCAATTTCATATTTTGGAAGCAAAGAAGAAAGTTGGTTCTTCAACTTCTAGTCCAATCCCATCATCCACCTCAATTCCTCCAATAGTCATTAGTACCATGCCCACATCCATCTAGCCTTGAATTGAAGGCTAATTTAATAGGCATACATGTAAAAAGAACTAAATCTTTTACTCATAGTTTACTTGTATTTAGCATTGAAATGTAAAAGTTACATGGAATTTTTGTGAGTATGCACACATTGCATTTCTTTGGATAGGTTGACTTATGTTTAGACATAGTGATAATAAACTATATGCATGCGTATATGCAATTTTGAGACCAAAATTAAAACTGAGGTTTTAATTGAAATGTAACAATGACTTTGCATGAACTTGGAGGATGAGGCAACCCCTACCTAGGTCTATTTATACATGTATACCCCTCATTCCAAATGGTTGTAATAGTTTTTATAAATATAGGAAGAAATTAGTTTGATGATCTTGTAACTATGTCGATGTTCTTTCCTCCCATCTATGTGTTATTAAGGTTTTATTTTCTTGGATGTGTTATCTCAATAATTTGTAGTGTGCATAAGCTATAGATAATTATAATTGTATTTATTGATATATTCTAATTGTATATGTGCAAAATCTATTAAAATTTAACAATTTTCATTGATTAAAGTAATTGGTTAAAATTATGTTAATATTCTAAGGTTGGAGTGTTTTCTTTCTAGTATAGTCATGTAGGTAGAAGTTGTAGTTACAGTAGAAACCTTATTGATTTGATTTATAATATATTAAATTATGATGAGCAAGAAAAAATCTAAGAGGATAATTCATGCCCTAGAGTGGAGCTTATCTCTATTGAGATCCTAAAACGTTAGATGTCACCTCATTAAATTTTGGAGTGTGTACAAAACCCACATCAACATGTTATCTTACTAGATACCTTAAACATGCACACGATTAGAATTTTATTTCAAGGTATCTCCTAGGAGATACCTTGAAGGGATTTGTATTACCTTCAAGGTGTATCCTAGTAAATACTTTGAACATGCACACAATTGAAATTTTATTTCAAGGTATCTCCTAGGAGATACCTTGAAGGGCCTTATAATACTAGTTTAAGGGTA
This sequence comes from Torreya grandis, assembly GCA_037957365.1. Classification (NCBI taxonomy): domain Eukaryota; kingdom Viridiplantae; phylum Streptophyta; class Pinopsida; order Cupressales; family Taxaceae; genus Torreya; species Torreya grandis. The sequence continues at coordinate 93,980 of JARHVA010004938.1, forward strand.
CCCTTATGCATGTTTGAAAGGTATCTCATAGGATATACCTTCAAGGTATCTTCTAGGAGATTCCTTGAAGTTTCTTGTGTTACCTTCAAGGGTTCTCATAGTAGATACCTTGAACATACACACGATTGGAATTTTATTTCAAGGAAATACCTTGAAGGGCCTTGTAATACCCTCAATGTTTATTGTAATGGTTATTTTGAGGGATTTTATATAGCCATGGTGTGTGGGGATTAGTTGAGCTATGGCTATATGAGTTAATTTACAGAGATATTTAGAAATAATAAATAAAACACCCTTAGTGGAAATGCAATTTATATTCATTAATGGTGAATTCATTATTTTAAAACTTGTTAGAATATTGATTTTCCATTAATATAGATAAATTAGGAAAGATAGAAATAAAATTAATAGTCGTAAAGGGTAGTTAATACCAAATATTGGGTTTGAAGGATAAATTATCTTCCAAATGGGTAATCGATCACTATCATAAACTAGTTACTCAAGCACAACTAGAAATAGATATGATAATGTATCTTGTCACGTGTCAATAGTCATTGATCTATAGTGCCAAATTGATAAATCTACCACATCAGCATGCTTAGTGCCTAAATTAAATGTATGTCAACACCAAAGACATCTTATCAAGGCATTCAAAAGTAAATCATTTTGCATGAAAACTATAAAGGCAAATCATTGATCATCAATTCCAAATTTCACATTTACATAAATTAAAATAGCCAAGATTCAATTTAAGTGCTAGATTTTCCCAAGTATAAAGAGTCAAAAATTCACACTTCATATATTTCTTGATGAATTATCTAAGGAACATGATCAAATTTCATGATCCTCAACTATTTGAGTTTGTCTAAGCTATTAAGAAGAAGCTTTTCCTTATGGACTCTTTACAAGAAGCATAACCTCTGGCTCTCACATTGCCTCACCAGTTTCATAATTTAGATGTCAATCAACTGATACACCTTCTAAATTTTAGTGATATGGGTGCAATTATCTATCCATTAATTTCATGGTATAATGATAATAACATCTATATTCCCTAGATGTGACTATTATGATTAATACACCAACAATGGCTAGATAAATTTGGATTCCCATACATGGAGGTTATCTAGCCTTATATAAATCAAAGGAACCTCTATTGCTTTAGGAATTCCTAAGACACATAAGCTTGTGGATCCCATGACATACCCATAAAAGACATTCTATATGAACCTATGTGCATTCTGAATGAATGCATAACTTATCGATTATGGCACATGACTTAGTTTATGAGAAAATCCACTAAGGGTGTCATTGACATCACACATAGGATGATTCATCACAATGAGTAGTTTAAATGGCCCAAGTTATTCATGTAAGAGATCATAACCAAAATTGACAAGGTTTGTATGACTGCTAACCAAACTTTCTAGTACCAGTTTCTCATTTTTCTACTTTGCTTCACACAATGGAAGTCCCTATAAGGAGAAGTACATCCAAACATTGACTATTGGCCTACAAAGTAGTTCCATAATCTAATCTAGATTAAAAAAAGGGGAAACCTTGATCATCAATCCAAGTTACATCAATGGTGGGAGGAAAACCTGGATTTCATCCTAACACATCCCTGAGTCTCACCTGAAATCATGCAATACTTGGGACAACATAAATTTGCTACCAAGCAAGCAAAGGCAATCATAATTTAGATTCATGAGTTACTAAAGTATCCATTTAGATCTTTGACATATTTTATTAGCATGTTTATGGAAAAATTAGAGATAGAGAAACAAAAAGATTACTCATCTAGGAGAGTCATACCATTGTAGACAATACCTCTAGTGTAAAAGTTCTAAAAGAAAACTAAACTAAGGCCTCTACATCACATCTACTTAAGGTAAAGTAAAATTACTTGACTAAGTGAAAACCCTCTCCTCCACCAAGATGAAAGACATGTAGTAATGTAACTTGGCTCAATGATCCAAAGGTGTCTTGGATAGTGAGTACCTGTGAATTTCCCCAAATGAAAACCAATGAAAAAGAATTTTACCAGGTCATGATAGAAGACATGGCTAGTGACATATGTGAAAAAATAAATGAAAAATAGTTATTTTTATAGAAATTTGTGTGCATTATTCAAGTGCAAAAGAAGGTACCAACAAATCTGTGGGTTGAAAGCCCACACTGACCTTCCTTGATCATAGTAGATATCATGAGACTAGAGGCTAAACACATGAAGAATAATACCAAGATGATTAAAGAGTGACCATCTAAAACTTCCACTATTTCGAAACCTTTTGCACTATTAGTTGAGAGCCCACTAGAAGCAATAATTTGATGAAGGAGAACTAGACTAGAGACTCGAGTGCCCCCTAGTCTATAGGAACAAGCCATAACTTTCATTTTCTAGGCCAATCCCTCTATGCATCTAGTGCAATAATCTTATATTATAATTTCACATCTAACCATTCATATATTGGTCACCCTAGGCAAAAAAAGTCCTATGTTTCTAATGACACTATGTGACAAAGCCCCTAAAGGTATCTCTTTGAATGCCCTTATAATAAATTCAAAATATCACCTTGATATACCCTTAAAGTATTTGTAATACCTTTAAGGTATCTCCTAGGAGATACTTTAGGTCCATGTAATATATCCAAGATATCTCTTTGAAGGTCCTTATAATAACTTCAAGGTATATCCTAGAAGATACATTGAAGGTATCTCCTCAAAAGCCCTTGTAATACCTTCAATATATTACATAGGATATACCCTGAAGGTACTTGTAGTACCTTCATGATATCTCCTATGAGATATCTTGAAGATAATACAAGGCCCTTCAAGATATCTCCTAGGAGATACCTTGAATGTCCTTATACTACCTTCAAGGGTACCTTGAAGTTATTTCCTAGAAGATACCTTGCAATACCTTCAAGGGTGCCATGAAGGTATCTCCTAGGAGATATCTTGTAATAACTTAAAGGTTATTACAAGGTATCTCCTAGGAGATACATTCAAGGTATCCTTAGGTATTACAAGATATCTCCTAGGAGATACCTTCAAGGTACCCTTGAAGGTATTCCAAGGCCATTCAAGGTATATCCTAGGAGATATCTTGAAGGGCCTTATATTACCCTCAAGATATCTCTTAGGAGATACCTTTTAATACCTCCAAGGGTACCGTGAAGGTATCTCCTAGGAGATATCTTGTAATACCTTCAAGGTTATTACAAGGTATCTCTTATGAGATACCTTAAAGGTAACTTTAAAGGTATTAATTCCCACCCAAATATTATTACAAGCACATTCAATATATTTATTAACTCCCACCCAAATATTATCTCTTCCAAGATAAAATTACTTATTTTCAAAGATTCCAAGTTGGCCCTATGCACAACAACTCTTTCTTGTTTCAACCTTGATTCCATTTTATTTTCTTCAATGTAATCTTCTTACCTATTACTTCTTTGTAATTGCATTTTTGTATGACTCAAATGTATATTATCATACACATAGGAGTAGAGGTTTTTTTCTCTTGTGATGGAAAAAAAATGATCTAAATTTTAATTTGTTTAAACTTATTATCTATAATAGGTCTCTATTATTATTTGATAGGTATTGAGAAAGCTTATTCTCTTCTCTTTGGAAGCAATTGGAAAGAAACACTTATTTTTGCTTTATCTTTTGTTGTAAGGTCCAATGGTGTGACCATGCAAGTTTGTTTCTTTTTTTAGGTAGTGCATCAAGGTTATGAATCTTTTTTCTAGCAAAAGCTAGTCCTGGTAATCTCTTTCCTATGATCTTAGTCAAACATCATATGTGTTTTTGACCCAAAATTTTATTTACTTAGTATAAATTGGAGAAATCAAATGTAAATGGTAAGTGTGAATTCGCTTCTAGTCTTGAAATCATGAATTTCTTATCTAAAATTTTGGTGGTGGATTTCCACTATGATATCATCAGAATAATTTTAATATTTATTACTTCTATTAAAAAATATATTTATGGCAGGGAGAGGAGGAATAATGGATGATTTTGTCATTGTTGAAATAATTGACTGACCACTGTGATGATTCAGATACAGACTTATAGGATTTTGAATTAGAAGTAAATAGATATAAATTGATTAAATGACATGATGGTAGGCCTCATCACAAAAAAAATATTAGACCCAATAGTTTATTTACAAATAGATAGCCTAATTCCTTACCATCACTATTATGTATGTTTTTAAGCTTTACTATAGAAATTTCTATTTTTTTCCATTTTTGTCCATAATGTTGATACTAAAAAGCACAACACAAATGGATCCTTTCCTCCCTAACATTCCATTTTGATGACTCTTGAAGAGGTATTTGGTCAAAATTTTTTTGGACATGTTAATCAAGTTTGTTATTATTATGTTAATATACAAATTATTACTTTTTGGGAACCATAGTGGAAGTTAAATGGAAGGGAACTACCCACATAGCACCTGGGTTATTGGGTCTGACTAAATCTCCCAATTCTAAGGCTTTAAAATACCTCCACGTTGAAATTACACCTACCAAAATAGTCATATCTTCACCAACTAATTATAGCTGATGAGGAGTATTATTTTCCCAATAATGAGGCATAATTATTTTTTCCTTGGAAAAAATTCACAAGTTTATATTAATTAAAATTAGAAATCACATTTTGCAGATGCAAAAGCATTCCAAATGAAAAAATTCCAAACAAATGAGGGAAAACTACCCCAACACAAAGCACCCTAAAGGGTGAAATAAAACAAACCTCACCTATAGAAAGTGAACAACCCTCAAAAGAAATGGGGGAACAAGAATAAAAGTAGAAAATAATACACAAAAAGAGAAGTAGAAGCAATAGCCTAAAATAACATAGAATAAATTAATTAGAAATATATTCCATATATTATTCTATTCTACCTTTTTTGTGTTTCTTCTTTTTAACCTCCTACAATGCACTTTGAGAGGGTTGCATCATGACTATCTATAAAGCTAATTTCTGAATATTTAGAGGAGAAAGTAACATCAATTTTTTCAAATTTGAATCGATCACTAAATCCTTTTTATATTTAGAACTCTCAAAGCCATAATCTCACTTCACCCCTCCTAAACTATTCCCATTTAGGTTAGTTCCCATTGATGGATTTGGTTATGGTTCTCCTTTTATCTTAGTAGGGACAAATGCCTCAGCCTAGGTATCCATTTATTAATCTTCATTCCTTTCTAGTTATATCATATGTTGACCTTCCTCATATTAAACATCCTCTTCATCATCTTCCTATTTCACTAGAAAACTCCATTTTTTGGAAGTTGTGTTCACCCCTTTTTTCTTAGGATGATGGGATCGTGCCTGGGGGAAGGTACCTCATAGATGTCCTAGTCATTTTCAATTTCTACATCAAAAATCTATATTTTCATAATCCAATAGCTGAATTTGTTTTTATTTTCCATAAATGATAGTGATCTTATCCATTAATCCCTTGTTAATATCTATCTCCACATAAATGTGAGAATAAGTAAATAACCCAACAAATATTCTTTTGGTATCACTTTTGATATATGTTCCCAATGAATTACCTATTGCTACAAAATCACAAGAAAAGTTTATTGATAGATTGGTTAGCTATACTCAAAATAAGACTTTGGTGACTGAGAGAGAATTTGGATCAAATTTTGGAAACCATGGAGTGGTGAAGAGTCCTTTAATTCTCCAAAACCAAAGACCTTTTGTTAATATTTTTTGATACTCTTCCTCTTTAGCAAATTGTACAATGAAAAAAACTTTGGAGCATAGCATGATCTCATACTAATTTATCCATGTAGAAAGTACTAATTGATATAGTGTCATTGTGGATGGCCAAAAACCATTGAATTTTTATATAATTGCAAGTTTTTCTAACTCTACCTGATATTGTAACACATCTTCGTCAATCATATGAATTATTGGCCCCTCTTCAACATGATCCACTACATAGGCTTTAGATATAGAAGAGGGCTTCGATACACTTTGTTTGTTGAATGATGTATTTTTTTAATCAATTTATTAAATGATATGGGTTTGGATGAATAAGACACTCTTAAATCAATCACTCATCCATGTAGTTTAAGCATCAAATAGAGAGTGGAATTTTTGCCCATTTTATAACTCATTAGAGGATAGTGATCCTTAAGTTGTATACCTTGGAAAATGAGGCATAAGTGGTCATTAAATTTAATAAATGATGTGGATACCAATTTTTGTTTCATTTTTATCAGTTGCTGGACACCAATTTTTAGTGGTATAGTTAAATATTTATTCATTTCTATTTTATTAGTCCTGAAGAGATATCTAATGCCTTTATAGAGCTTTAAATCATGATTTTGATTTTTTTTATCATTATAATTACATGTTCTTTATTTGTGTCCATGGAGAATGCCTAAAGTTTATAAGAAGTTATTAACAGGGGTTTTAACATGAGTAAATAATAGTATTTGTAGTACTATGATTCATCTAAAGAATTACATGTTATGAAACATCTCACATTTCCTCAATAATAGTAATCATTCTTTGCCAACACCACACATAACTATTTGTTTTTGATTAATGGGTGTCCCATATATAAAATGCCATAATTATGTGGATGAAAAGGGATGTGGCATTTTAGTTCAATCTAAATGGTAGTGTTAGGAAGCTACTTCTAGATATATGCAGAGAGGAATAAATGACAAGTCTATTGTGATTATAATTTTTGTGCCATCTAGGGCTTATTAGATAAAATATGGTAAGGGTTCCTTAAATACCAAGTTGTTTAACATCTGTATTTTACCTAACCATCATCTGCTCTATTTTCATACCTCACAATTATTTTAGGGTTAATTATACATTAGGGTTTGTTATGCTCTTGCCTTGTATTCATGATCTATTTTGAGCAATTTTTATTAGGCCTATTGCTTAATGTTATGGTTGCGTTTACAAAATCTTTACATTTATATCAGCTCTTTCTAAGGATTTCTCTCCCAATCTTTTGATCACAAGCTGCAGATATCTATCCTACCATATATGCATAAAACATTTTACATACCATTGTTAGACAATTTATCTCTAGGCTTCCCACCATATCTCACATCTCAATGCATTTAATCTCCCATAAATATGGGTATTCCACTATATTTACTGCTATCTTACATTTTTCTTTGCTCCACATGTATGTGTAATCTCCTTACCTCAGTAGTCATATAAATTGAATTTTCATGGCAACTATTAACATAATCCTATAAAGGCAAGAACATGTGGCATCATTAGACAAAATCATGGCTGGATGCATAATTCTTGCTTGTCCTAGTTGCCTTTGTATTTGTTCTCTTAATGTAACTTTTTTTATAGTAATAATGTAGGGACTCCAACTAGAAATTATAAATGATGTACATCTTTAAATGATTTAAGATGAATTTTTTGAATTTACCATCTCCTAAATATGTCATTATGCTAACTATGTTTAGAACATGTTGGTAGCATACATCATTCTACTAACAAAATTGAAGACATGTTTGCAAATATTGGAACAACAATGGAGGTAGGAAATATAATCTGTTTACTGGTAAAACTAGCCAATAAGCATTTCCTAACTCTCCTCAAGTGAGATCTCACTTCATACAATCTCTCATGAAAAATATTTGTGTCTAATTTATGCTAATGGTGAACATTAAAGATGTTACTAACATTTTAACAACATTTTTTGACACACAACTGAATATTTCCAAGAACTACACAACTTAACCTAGATAATTTACAAGCATTCCCATATGAATAGCTAGTTTTGCAGTCATGAATTTTCAATTGTTACTTCCAATTAATAGAAATATTTTCACCCACCACTATAAATTTATAATAAAATAATAGACATATGTTTCTATAGTTCAAGAGGGTTTCAAAAAAAAAACTACATAAGAGGATCCAATATAATAATACTAATATTTTAGAAATCATAGTTAAAGATTGAATGAATGTTGAGGAAAATTTGTTAATGTGGAGAAATACTCAGAAAGAGATGATATCACCTTCATTTATGGTAATATTTTTTTGATTTGAAGTACTATTGAAACCCTCTTTTCTTTTTTTCTTTTTTTCCATTTGTTCAGATTTTATCAAAGGCCCTAATTGGTACGTAATATTTGGCATGTTGCTACCCAATTTCAGACAAACAAGCATTACAAATAAGGTAAGATTTTTTTCCCTCTACCTCCTGCAATGATTCCCATTCCTTTTGGATAATAAAATATACCCAATACATATTTTTTATTTTGACCATAAATGTTTTGAAATGGGGACTTACTAATAGATATGTCAATACCACCCTTGCTAAAAGTTATGATATCATCCCAATCTAATAATGATGGATGGATTGTTACACATATTTCTTTACCTCTCTATCTGTCCCACCATGCTAACAATGCTCTCAAATATTTAGTGATTAAATTGAGCCTATTGCCTCTTAAAAGAAAATAAAATATGATTTTGCTTTTCCCCAAAATGCCATGTAGATTTAAAATTCCAATTTACCACCTAGCATAAATGGTGCCCCCTAAACTTAAATCATGTAGGAGATTCAGTTCAAGCCTACCAACCAATATACATGCTATCCCCAATCCCATCCCCATCTACACTAGTAGTTGCCCCCATGATGTAAAAAAAGCTAGAAGTTAGATAGAAGTAGTTCATATTCGATTTATTGCAACAATAAAATACTTTAATTTGTATTTTTTTTAACTAAATGTTTGTATTTTTTCTTAACTAACTTATAAATCTTTTTGGTTTTAATGATAAAAGTGCTGAAGTTATAAAATATATTTTATATAACATTAATTATAACGCTGAAGTTCTTATAAATGATGTGGAAGAGGTAATTCTCTTCATCTTTTTAAAATGTTCTATATAATAGTTGTGATGCAAAAAAAACTTTCATATCTACTACTAAAACAACAAAAGCATACCAAATAAATAGTAAACAACATATAACTTATATATATTAATATATAATATAAATAACTATATAATATTTTAATTATATTATAATTTAATACAATATAATATAATAATATGATTCTTATAGTATATTATAATATTATATAATAAAATAGAATATCACTATATTATATATAATTATTATTATATAGTTAATTATTATTTTTTATTTAATGATATAAAATTTAGATATTAAAAAAATGTATTTCCTATTTTAAATTTTAAATATTTTTTAAATAAAAATAAAAAATAAAATAAAAATCCTACTATTTTTTAGGGCTTAAGATTAGTTTAGTAACACTAAATTATTGAAGTAATTAAAAAAAATAATGCAATATAGATCCATTATATCTATGTGAAATGCATAAGCAAAACATAACTAAATAGATAAAACTATTATGCATACCTTTGCAACCATAATACTTTGAAGCAAAGGCCCACGAGAAGATCGCTTTGCAAGGGATGGCTTCCAGAGGAATAAATATTATATGACGTTAAGCCCCTAAACCTACCGTCCTCCTCAAAATGATTATGATTAGTATTAGTATTACTACTAACCCATCTGATGGCCATGAAAGGTGAATGATCCTTCATGTTGCAAAATTGGTATTTTTGAAGTAACGAAGCATAAGAAGGTGCTAATTGAGCCACAAGTTTGGCACTTAAAATGCTTCTCCTATGATTCGACCAAGTGACCCACTTAAAACCAAACATATTTCTATTAGATTAACATGCAAACAATTATTTAGATTGATGATGATAATGCTACATGAGAAAAGAATATGCCCCAGGTGGCCTTCTGTATCCATAGGGTTCAAACCTCTTGAAGAAGCCATATTAACATTAACGATGTTGCTATATCAAGTTTGGTTCTTTTCTTTTCTTTAACTCAGCCCAAGAGTAACACTACCACCATTATTTTTATTTTATCTATTTCAACTCAGCTAGAACTGTATTCCGTTTCATTCAAGTATTTCAATGGGCTCAAAAAGTCCTTATGTGCTTTCAATAGACTACAAATATGCATTTATCTCCAGGTATAGATAAGACATATATAATGTGTATGTACTATGGTCATGTTTTTTTCCTACGAGTGGTGAGACAATCCAAATTGGATCTATGTGCGCACCATAGAGAACTATAGGGTGCCATATATAGATGGGGCCCTCTCCCCCAATATTTTAGACTAGCCATTATAATCTTGATGGTATTGGGAATCCCTCATGGCACACACTTCTCCCACCAATTATCCCATGTCCTAAAAACTCCTTTATTTATCATTATATTTTATAAAATAGATATTTAATTTTTTGTATAAATATTGTAATTAATATTTCAAAGCTCACATCATTCGAACAATTATAATTCATAAATATTTTAATTCTTATTATTGTTTGTGTTATAATATTTTTATATATTAAAATAATGATTATTCTAATGATTCTGTGAAGTAATCTAATAATTTGGGACAAGATATATCTATGATAATAATATATTAACACCAGATCAATTACATTATGCTTAAGAACATACAAAAAGAATATACTTAGACCCCATGAAGAAAGGGAAAGGCCATACAAAACATGCAAATGGTGAAATATTCCAAGGCAAAATAATCAACAATGATGAGGGGCGAAAACAAGATTTTCCAATGATATTATACACTATGGGGTCTATATCAAACATCATATCTAGATTCAAGGCATCTTTATGAATTATATGATTGTCACTCATTATAAAGGGGTATGTAACTTGCAAGGTAGAAAAATATTTAGGTATGGGAAACAACATTAGTGTATAATGTGTTGGTTATAAAGTTGTAGGGTGGTCATGGAATTTAGGTAAAGAGGATTATGATTCTAGTTCGATGTAGTGTAGTTTGCACACCACACAAATTGGGTTGGAATTTTGATTAAAATTAAAGGTAGAAAGGTATGATGAACAATAAACCAAAGAGGATGTAACTTTTATTATAGGGGTGTTATTGATCAGAGAGATTCAATATATTCCTTACACCCTTCCCTATAGATCCATTCCCCTTATCTCATGGACATCTATAGAATATAACCTACTTCTTATAATTTGCTTCCTCCCCATCATTTATTAAAATCTCTATTGTTCCATAAATCCTTATCACAACAATACAAACCAATTTTTGATATGTTGGATATGGATCCTTATCACAATCAAATTAATGTCATGTTGTCCTCATCGACCCTTCACAATAGCAAGTGTCCAATCAAATTACCTGCCACCTTAAAATCTATGTGTCCCTTTCTAATAGATGCAGGTCATGTAAGTAATTATGGGGGTAGACCGATTGTAATCTAAAACACATGACAATGATAAATTATTCTATTATGTCTTACATTCTTCTTGGAAAGAGATACCATTTTCTAAAGCTTCGCTTGTGTTTTATCAACATGTAGCTAAAATTGATCATTAGGTGTGCATGGTTAACATTATTAGATAGTAACTTCTAATGCTATAAAACATTTCTAAGCATATGGCTGACTCAAAAAGTGTAATGACCACTCCTGGATTGGATGTGGACATGGATATAACTAAGCATACTAATCCAAAGAGTCAAATAAGTTGATGGTATCATTAAATATGGGGTTCAACAACATGGAGGAAAACTTGTTTACAACATAAATACACATAATTGTAAACCAATTACACACCTTTGTAATTTTCCCTTGTCTAAATCAAAGTGTACATATTTGATAGTTAATTTTAAAACTCCTGAATGTATTCATTTAGTAATTTCTCTTTTTTCTAATATGTTTTGAATTTATTTTGATGGAATCAAAACATAGTCTAATGGCATAAATTTACCATTTAGATTATCTCTAATTTTACACCCCTTGGTAATATTTTCTTTTCCTCTTTTGCATCTTTCCATTTACATTCTATCCATTATCAATGTGCATGCCCTTAGATCTTTATCTAAGATAGGTTAACTCTTCTGGGCTCTTCAACCTTATCCTTTTTAAAAAAAATACATTTCATTTAACCAATCAATAAGATACTCTAGGTTTATATAACTACTAAAAATAGGCACTTCCATTTATACTTCCTTGGTTATTTTTCACATAGCTTCCATCAACCTATCTCCATCTTCTCTGTCTTCATTAGCTAGTACATATCTTCTTGATTCAACTCTTTATTGTTCTTCCTCTACATTCTCATCACAAACATGTGCAAAACCTATTATTCTATCAGTCTCATTTGTATTCAGACTTATTTTCATATTCTTCATTGCATCTAACACTTCACTAATCTTCTCAACCACACTTGAAAATTTATTCATTATTGTACAAACCACTATTTCAAATCTCCTTCTATCTATTTTGATAATTTTAAGAACTCTAAAATTATGCTCTAACCTCAAACACAACACAAAATCAAATAAAATTATTATACTCATATATTATATCATACATTCATATAGATTATTATAGGTTATACATTTTATCACTATAAAATATACCACATATAAATTATATCTCTATGTATGTAATATGAACTAGAGTATAGACTATGGGCATTGAATAGAATTTTGTTTTTAGAAGTGAGGGTTGGGTTCTATATGTGATTTGATGGTTGATATACCAATGATAATGGAAGTCTAATGGGTGGAAAATGGGAAGAAAGAATAAATTGAATGATAGGATGATAGCATATTTTTCATGTGGCATGTGGATGTTCATCATTGTTATACCATATAATTCATGTGTTTATTTTATTGTTTCATCCCATCTTTATAATATAATGATGGGAGGTAAAGAAAATTGAGAATGCAATAAACAAAGCTAACTTAGCTACTCACCATATTATTTGATTTGATATGATAACTCACTCAAAACTCATGATTGATGACAATATCTCACCTTTCATTAATGAAGTGTTAAGTAAGAATAATTGTATACTAATTATCTCACCTTTCAATCTAATTGTATAAAGGGATGTTAGTTTAATTATTTAATTATTAACATTTAATTAATTAACAACTTTAATTTTTATATTATGAGAAAAAGACAAGTTTGAAAAGAAAACATATAATAATGAGGGTGTTTTTGACATTGGATCAAGCACTAGATTCATAACTTGCTTATGTTCTCTCCCAATCATGAGGCTACATAATTTTTAGTACTATCTCTAAAAAATTAGGGCAATGGCTCTTGGATTATAATTGTTGTTCTAATGTAAAAACTTGATTTGTTCTTCCCTTAAAAGGGATTCTCCTTTGTTACAAAAGGGATAAATAATATTTTTAATTTTTATTATTTTATTGCTATCCCAAAAAATCTTTTTTTATAGTGTTTTTATGCCTATTTTAGACTTGGAATCCCAAAACATACAAGATAAATAAAAAGTGTAACTGAGTCTCCAAATATAGTGAGGTTAAGTTGGTATAATCTTAGAATGGGATGCATGAGGTCCTTGGTTCAAGTATCCATTGCCATGTTTCCTTTTGGATAAGCTAAATAACTTCATATTACTTTGTTTCCCATGTTTCTCATTTTGACAAATTTCAATGTATTCTTTGAGGAAATAATCCCACATTGATGGGAATGCAAACAAACCTAGGCTTTAAGTAGCTTCTTATATCTCTTAATAACCAGACATAAGACCATATTCATTATCCAAGATTATTGGTACATGAGGTGAGTTAGTTTAATCCTGTATGATGTTTGGATGTTTGTTACTTGGTAATTTGTAGGCCTTCCATTTGGTTTAAATACTTGGATTTTATAAACATATATGGATTTAGTCCCACATGGATGGTGGGAATTTATTTTAAGATTATATATATAATTTTACTTGTTTGGTATAGGGAATAAAGGCAACAAGGTCCCTTTCCTCACAAAAAGAGGACCCCATCAACTAAAGGCCCCCCAGTTGGTAAATAGCATGGGCCTCACATACAAGTACACTTATTGAAGAAAAAAGGTGAAAATAAACCCACATGTCAAAATCTAATTTGGCCACTTGGTTAGCCATAAAAGTCCCATTACTATTGACATCATAACTATACCTATAGTTTTTTATTTCCCCCTTTTTCTCCTTAAACTTTAGGGAGCCATGACATGGTTTCTTTTATTGCCTTTTGACTTAAAGAAAGTTTTATGATCTACCTTTGAAAATAATTAACTATGTTGGCTTTCCTATGTGTTTAATCTATTTTGACTTATAAAACCCCCATTCATTATTCCTAGGTACATATTGGACCTAAATGTGTGTATGCCTAGAGTTTTGGGTCCTGAGCTCAGGGTACCTAGAGCAAATGCTTAATGATGGAAATAGGTTTGGAGGAAAGTCATTCCTTGTTATTTTATTGTTATAATGGAATGAGGAAGAAAAAACTAGATAATTTTAAGTTCGGCACATATTTTATTAAACTTTATTATGCCAAGTTAGATCCATGAACGATGGATTAATCAACTTAGAAGATCTTTCAATTGTCATGAAAAATGCAATTCAATCTACCTAGAACTAGTTATTTAGGGATGTTCATTTAAGTATAGGTAGGTTGATATAAAATTTTTACTAAATTACCTTCTTGGAAAGATAAACTGATATGTTTATTTTTATTAAGCTCAATATTATAACTATTGATCAAGACATAACTAAAATACATGTTATGGATTATAAAAGATGATATCTTAGTTCTTGGGTATAAATTATGTCTATATAGATAGGATTATCAATATTATGATGCTATGAATAAAATATATAATATATGAGAATGCTATGTTATTATATGACCTTAAATAGGATTTAGTTAAGACTATTAGTCATTTAGTTTCTAGCTAGTTATATTCATATTTAAAATTAAAAAATTGGAAACAGGGAAGGTGAGATTAGATCATCTTAATTTTTTTTGTTAAATTTATCTTTTTCCATCAAATTTTATTTTCCCTATGAAATTAAATAATAGGAAGAACAACAATAAAATAATGATTTATGGTAGGCATTCCTTTTATATCTAGTTTTATCATGTAAGTACTAAGACAATAGGGCAGGAAATGACCTACCATGTCTCAACAAGTCATTACCTAGTCTAGCTCAAAAAGTATAGACTCAATCTAAAATCACCTACCTTAGACTCACGTGTCTATGGTGAGTCAAGTTGAGTCCTACTACATATATGAGATAAAAGAATTCAAATAATTCCTCTCCATTTTCATTCCTAATGTTTGTATTCAATAAACACCATAAAATATGTGTTGGTATTATTACAAAGTTATCATTGATGTCATGTGTCTATACACTATAATTAATGTCAAAGGAAGCACAAGAAGGTGGCCATGGTGTATATGAGTCTCTATATGATTGATGAAGGATGATGTCATCAAGTGACAAGAAGGCTTCTCACATGGAATGTCTATTTTGGTGCAAGAAGGAGCATGATGGATCTAGGAGGTGAATCTACAAAGGCATAAGAGGATTATTGAGGTCATTTGAACATGTATTTAAGAAATTAAACTAATCATGTATGTTTCATAGTATGAATCCAAGAGGTAGAGCACCTAGTAGGTATATGTGATTAGACTAGAGGCATGATAATGGTAATATAGATATGTATGAACAAATTAGTGGTATAATAATGACTAGAGGATGATGAACATAATGTTAAACTAGGAATAAGGTTCAAAGAGCATCTATAATGTTATAAAGATCAAGTTTATAGTTTAGTCCTTGCATGGGAGACCTAGTATGAAGAAACATGCTTGGTAGCTTGTTAAGATGAGTAGTGTATGACTTGTATGAACAAGTTTGATACCTTGTGATCATAGTATATAGGTATTTTACATGTTGATTATGTATTGAGAACAATACAATAGGTTTCCAAGTGCTTTCAATATTTAAGTATGACTGGTGGTTCTAGACCTAACATGCATAGAGACCTAGTGAGGTCCAAAAAGAGGGTCAAGTTGAGTTATCAAGTTAATAGAGTCCATGTGAGCATGTAATGAGGGTTGATAGGTTTATTCAAGCATGATTGCCAAGTCTAAGGTCATGGATTGAAGGTGAAGGTAAAAAACCATGTTGGAAGGTCCCTTGTGCATGCAAATTAAAGGTTTCCAAGCCTGAGAAGGAAGTTGAGATGTTAATTAGAATGTGTATACTTTGAATGATGACTTGAACCTTTTAGGAGAGATGGAATATGTTCTTAAGAAGTTTTTCCAAGCATTTGGAAGTGGTTTCAAGTAAAAATATATTTGAACATCAGTTGAATATGAAAAATAGGAGTTCTAAGATGATCAAAGTTCAAGGTAGCTAAGTTGGTGCTTGGTTACCTACAAGGTTGAAGACTCCTTGCAAGTTCGAGATTGTAGAAGACTAGCTAGGTAGGTGCTCAACTAGGTAGGGCTTAGAGCTCCTTTTGAAGTTGGTTATTTAATAAACTTCAGATCTTGACATTATAAGATATTAGTTCATGTACATGGTTCAATGGGTTTTATCTCCCAAGAGGGTTTCCCACATATCTCTTATGTTCTCTTGTATGCTTATGTAGTTTTTTGCGTATGCATTGATCTCTTATGTGAATGTATGCTTCATGGAATGATAAATGGAATTAATATATATTGTAATATAATTGATTCACCCCCCCTCTTAGTAGTTACTTCTAATAGGTATACCAATAATTATTTCCATCTAATGTTGTAGCTTACTTAAGACTTCACTCAATGCCCATCACTGTGATAATCAATGTTATAGCCTACAACCCTGAAAGGATCAAGCCTGCCCTATCATCATTTGATTCTGATCTACTAGACTGTAACTACAGTCATTTTTTAATTTTCCACTTTGCTGCACTTCACTATAACTATAACTGATCTACTAGAATGTAACAATCCATCATTTTTGAAAATGAAATGGTAATAATTTTAACTTTTAGGGGTTTTTATATACTTATGCCCCCTATAGGATCCATGACTAAGTTAAAAAAGCACTTTGCCACTTTTAATTTTAGTTTTACTATTTACATTATTTTTTAATTAAAAAAATTAAAACAAATATTCCAAGAAAAAATAATATTATAAAACAACACAAATTTGATTGAACAAATTCATTTTCTCAAAAAAATCAATCTCAATCGTATCTAGCCCATATTCTGATGAATATGGTAATTATGCTATGAAATCTCTTCATGGTTAACACTAGAGACACCTAACATGGAGATTACTTGGAAATTATTTTGAAAAAATGCCATGGGGATCTTTTAATTCATAGAATGCGTTTTTCAATCCCAGATATAAAGAGGATGCACATAGATTGTTACACAAAATGTTTGAATGAAAATTGGCACTTGGGATAGTAAGACAAGGAATAAAATGGATACTGGTTAGGTGACCATTCAAATTCAAAGAACCATCTCAAAAAATTAAAAAGTATTTGTATATCTTTGTAGAGTCAAGGGATATCATTTTTACACTTTTATTTATCATGAAAAGAGGAGTGGGCAATGACTTTGGTTTTAGAGCCACTCAAATACGATTCAATGAAGTTCATAGAAACATGGATGCACAAAATCTGTTTGACATAATGACACAAAAATAAAATATTCAAGGGGTGTGAATTCCAATTTGGGACAATCAGAGGCTGCTCATAAAATGTTTGACAAAATGATTGAATGTAATGTGGAATCTTGAATAGCTAGCCAGGGGAACAATAGTGGATAACTGATTGTCAATGGGTTGGCATGTAATTTGTATAATGATTACACTATAGTGAAGCAAACTAGAAAAAAGAAGACATGAAACTAGATAATGGTCAAAACTCTATGTGGGGAAAATATTTTTTTGTGGGTTTAACTAACAGACCATGTGATTGATCTCAAATGGAAGTTAGAGATTTCACAAGGGATTCCAAAAAATCAAGAGTTGAATCAAGAAGATTGTAATAGCTAATTAAGATAGAGAAGATGGAGATAGGTTGATGGAAGCTATATGAGGAATAGACAAGGGAGTATAAATGGAAGTGCCTAGTTTTAGCAGTTATCTAAACCTAGAGTACCTTACTAATTAGTTAAATGAAATTGATTTTTTTTAAAAGGATGAGGTTGAAGAGCTCAAAATGCTAAGTGTATCTCAAATAAATCTCTAAGGGTATGCACATTTATATTAGATAGAATGTAGATGGAAAGATGGAGAAGAGGAAAAGAAAATATTATTAGGGGTGTAAAATTAGAGATAATCTAAATGGTAAATTTATTCCATTAGACTATGTTTTGATTATATCAAAATAAATTCAAAACATATTAGAAAAAAGAGAAATTAATAAATGAATACATTGAGGAGTTCTAAAATCAACTATCAAATCTGCACACTTTGATAGACAAGGAACAAGTAGGATGGTGTGTAATTGGTTTGCAATTATGTGCATTTATTTTATAAACAAGTTTGCCTCTATATCATCTAACCCCATATTCAATGATACCATTGACTTGTTTGACTTTTTGGATTAGTATGCTTAGCTATATCCATGTCTAAATCTAATGTGGGAGTGGTCATTACACTTTTTAAGTCATCAGTATGCTTAAAAGTGTTTTATAGCATTAGTTTTTACTATCTAAGAATGTTAACCATGTACACATAATGATCAATTGTAGCCACACGTTGATAAAACACAATCAAAGCTTACAAAAATGGTATCTCTTTACAAGAATAATGTAAGACATCATAGAATAATTTATCATTACCAAGTGATTGAGATTCTATTTAGTCTAGCCCCATAATTACTTAGATGTATTGCATCCATTAGAAAGGGGTACATAGATTTTAAGATGGTAGGTTATTCGATTGAACATTTGCTATTGTGAAGGGTTGATGAGGATAAAATGGCATTCATTTGATTATGATAAGGCTTCATAGCCCACATATCAAAAATTGGTTTGTATTATTGGGACAAGGATTTGTGGAACAATATAGATTTTAATAAATGATGGGGAGGAAATAAATGATATACAATGGGTTCTATTATATGGATTCCCATGAAATAAGGAGTATGGATCAATAGGGAAGGGTGTAAGGAATTCTTGAAGCTCTCTGGTCAACAACACCCCTTTAATGAAAGCTACATCCTCTTTGGTTTGTTGTTCATTATACTTTTCTACCTTCAATTTTAATCAAATTTTTATCCCAATTTGTGTGGTGTGAAAATTGCACCACATCAAACTAGAACCATAATCCTCTTTAACTAAATGTCATGACCACACTATAAATTTATAACCAAAAAATAATACACTAATGTTGTTTCCCCTACCTAAATATTTTGCTACCTTGCAAGTTACATACCCCTTTGTAATGAGTGAGTCATATAATTCATAAAGATGCCTTGAATCTAGATCTGATGTTTGATATGGACCCCATAGTGTATAATATAATTAGAAAATCTTGTTATTTTCCCTCATCATTTTTGATTATTTTACCTTAGAATATTTCACCATTTGCATGTTTTGTATGGCCTTGCCCTTTCTTCATGGGGTCTGAGTATATTATTTTTGTATTTCTTAAGCATAATGTAATTTCTCTTGGTGTTAATATATTTTTATCATAGATATATCTTGTCCCAACTTCTTTGAATACTTCAAAAAATCATTGGAATAATCATTATTTTAATATATAAAAATATTATAATACAAACAAGAATAAGAATTAAAATATTTATGAATTAGAATTGTTTGAATGATGTGAACATTGAAATATGAATTAAAATATTTATACAACAAATTAAATATCTATTTTATAAAATATAATGATTAATAAAGGATTTTTTGGGACATGGGATAATCAGTGGGAGAATTTTGTAGCACAAGGGATTCCCAATACCATTGGGATTGTAATGGCTAGTCTAAAATGCTGGGGGAAATGGCTCTATCTATATATGACACCTTATAGTTCTCTATGGCACCCACATGTATCTGATCTAGATTGTCTCATCACTCTTTAAAAAAATGACCATATTACATACACATTATATATGTCCTACCTAGATATGGAGATAAATGCATATTTGTAGTTTGTTGAAAGCACACAATGGCTTTCTGAGCCCGTTGAAATCCTTGAATGAAATGGAATGTGGTTCCAATCGAGTTAAAATAACTAAGATTAAAATAATGGTGGTGGTGTTGCTCTTGGGTTAAGTTAAAGAAAATAAAAGAATAGAACTTGATATAACAATACCGTTAATGTTAACATGGCTACTTCGGGAGGTTTGAACCCTGTGGATATGGAAGGCCACCTAGGGTGTATTCTTTTCTCATGCAACATCATCATCATCATCATCATCATCATCATCATCAATCTAAATAGTTGTCTTCATGTTCATCTAATAGAAATATGTTTGGTTTACAACAGGTCACTTGTTCAAATCATGGGAGAAGCATTTTAAGCACTGAACTTGTGGCTCAATTAGCACCTTCTTACTCTTTGTTACTTAAGAAATACTAGTTTTTCAAGATGGAGGATGATCCATTTTTCATGGCCATTGGAGGGGTTAGTAGTAACAATAATACTAATAATAATCATTTTGAGGAGGATGGCAGGTTTAAGGGCTTAACATCGCATAATATTTATTATTATGGTGGCCATCCCTTGCAAAGTGATTTCCTCATGGGCCTTTTCTTCAAAGTGTTCCAGTTGTAAAGTTATGAATAATAGTTTTAGCTATTTGGTTCTATTTTGTTTATACATTTCACACAGATTTAATGAATATGTATTGCATTGTTTTTATTTTTTTAAATTACTTCAATAATTTGGCATTACTAAAATAATCTTAAGCCCTAAAAAATAGTAGGATTTTGATTTTATTTTTTATTATTATTTAGAAAAATATATTTTTATTTATAAGATATTTAGAATTAAAAATAGGAAATACATTTTTTTAAATATCTAAATTTTATATTATTAAATGAAAAATAATAATTAATTATATAATAATTATTATATATAATATAGTAACATTCTGCTATATTATAATATATTATAAGAATCATACTATTATATTATAATATATTATATTGCACTACATTATAATATAATTATTTATATTATATATTAATAAATATAAGTTATATGTTGTTTACTATTTATTTGGTATGTTTTTGTTGTTGTTGTTGTAGTAGTAGATATGAAATTTTTTTTACATCACAACTATTATATAAAACATTTTTAAAAAATGGAGAGAATTACCTCTTCCACATCATTTATAAGAACTTTAGATTTGTAATTAATGTTATATACAACTAAAAATAGAGATATAATTGTAATTATTGTTATATAAAATATATTTTATAGATTCAACACTTTCATCATTAATATATGTTATAAAAACTGATATAATTTTAAAATATATATTATATAATCTAATATTTATATTCATTTATTCACAATACCAATAAATAAATTATAAAATATATAATATATTCATTTATTCATAAATAATATGAGATTCCTTCCATTACATTTCATTTATTCACAATATGACTAACTCTACTGGAAACATGCTAAAACAACTAGACTTTTTGTGTTTGGCTACCTAGATTGAAAGGGAAACATGGTAAAACAACTAGACTTTTTGTCACCAACCACCCAATTTAAAAAATTTAATGGTATACTATCCCAATTAGTTTCCATTTTTATGTCAAATAATGTTATAGATAATAAAGATATCTATTGCAAAGCCATGTTTGTAAAGCAACTAAGGCTCAGTTCACAAGATCAAAGATATGGTTTACCAAAGGCATTGAAACTAATTGTCTAAAAATATCATGGCATAAGTGTACATATGAAACAAGATGAGATGAGATAAATTTTAGTACCCTCTAGAAAAAAATTGGCCTGTAGGAACTATTGAAGTTATCTCTACTTGCTTTGATGACTAACCCTATGTGTGTCCTACTGAGTCAGTGATCTATTATTAGTTTGCTTTTTCATATTAAATTGTTTTATTTTTTATAGAGGATAATATGATAGTTATACAATAACTTTGGTGCTGAGACATTTTTTTGATAGATATCTCTTTGGTATGCTTAAAATTGATTTTTTTCTAAAATTAGTATATTTCCCTACTAAATTATTTTTTGTTCATTTCATCTTTCTATGGCATAATAATCACTATTTCCTTAGAGCTATCTTTTCCTACTAATAATCAATATAAATTTGTCAATGAAACTTTTTTTATGAATCTTTGTTTTATATAATAAAAATTGAAATTGAAATACTATTGAATATCTTTTGGAATTTGTGTTACCCTTACCCCAAAATATACAATTTCCTAAGAACTAACTTTTCCTACAAATGTTTAACCATAAATTTGATGTTGAAACTCATTCATTATGGATCTTTATTTAGTATATTTAGTAATGAATTTTTGAGCTCAAATCGATTGATAAGTCTTACTATTGTGAGTCCTAAATGGTGGGACTAACAATTTGTTAATCCTAAATAATGACACTTACCATTCGCACAAGCTCAATTTGCATGTAACTACAACATTGACATATTTACTAGTAAGTCCCCATTTTAAAAAAAATATGGTCAAAATCAAAAATGTGTATTGGGCATATTTTATTATCCAAAAGGAGTGGGAATCATTATAGGAGGCAGAGGGTGTTGTAATGCTTGTTTGTTTGAAATTGGGCAACAACACACCAAATATTATGCACCAATTAGGGCCTTTGATAAAATCTAAACAAATGGAGAAAAGGAAAAAATGGTTTCAATATTGCTTCAAATAAAAATAATATTACCGTAAATGAAAGTGATATCAACATTTTTTTAGGATTTCTCATTATCAAATTTCCCTTAGCATTCATTCAATGTTCAATTGTGATTTCTAAAATATTAGTATTATTGTATTGGATCCTCTTATGTAGGTTTTAGTTTGAAACCATATGGATCTATAACAACATGTCTATTATTTTATTACAAATTTATAGTGGTGGGTAAAAATATTTCTATTAATTGGAAGTAACGATTAAAAATTCATTCCTATAAAACTAGTTGTTCATCTAGGAATGCTATAAAATTATTTGGGTTAAGTTGTGTAGTTCCTAAAAATATTCAACAAAGTTTCAAAAAAATGTTGTTAAATGTCAGTAACATCTTCAATTTTCACCATTAGCATAAATTTGAAACAAAAGTTTTACATGAGAGATTGTATGAAGTGTGTATATGTCAAGTTAGAAAATGCTTATGGCTAGAATAATTGACAAGTTTTTACTAGTAAATATATTATATTTCTTACCTCCATTGTTGTTCCAATATTTTCAAACATGTCTTCAATATTTTTAGTAGAATGGCATATGCTACCAACATGTTCTAAACATAGTTAGCATAATGAGGTATTTAGGAGATGGCAAGTCAAAATATTCATCTTAAATCATTCAAAGGTGTACCTCATTTGTAATTGTTAGCTGGAGTCCCTACATAATTGATATAAAAATAGTTACATTAAGAGAAAAAACCCAAAGACAACTAGGACAAGCAAGAATTATGCATTCAACCATGATTATTTCTGATGATGCCATAGGTTCTTGATTTGGCAAAATTATGTTCATAACTACCATGAAAATTCAATTTATATGATTTCTAAGGTAGGACATTACACATACATGTGGAGAGAAGAAAAATATAAGATATCAATAAATATATTGGAAAACCCATATTTAGAGGAGAGCCAATGCATTAAGATGTGATATATGGTGGGAAACATGGAGATATATTATCTGACAATGGTATGTGAAATGCTTTATCCATATATGGTAGGATAGATATCTTCAGCTTGTGATCATAATATTGGGAGAGAAATCTTTAGAAATAGTTGATACAAATGTAAAGATTTTGTAAACATGCCCATAACATTAAGAAATAGGCCTAACAAAAATTTCTTGAAATAAATAATGAATATAAGGTAAGATCATAACAAACCCTAATGGAGAACCAACCCCAAAATAACTATGAGGTATGAAAATAGATTAGATGATGGCCGAGTAAAATAGAGATGTTAAACAACTTGGTATTTAAGGAACCCATACTATATTTGATCAAACAAACCCTACATGTCACATAAATTGTAATCAACAATAGACTTACCATTCCCTCCTCTCTACATATATCTAGAAGTAACATCCCAAAACTACCATTTGGAATGCACTAAAATGCCACCACCCTTTCCATCCACACAAGTTTGGCATTTTCTACATGGGTACCCATTAACCAAAAAAAATAGTTGTGTATGGTGCTGATAGAGAATGGTTACTATGTGTGGGGAGATGTGAGATGTTTCATAACATGTAATGCTTTAGATGAATCACAATACTATAAATATTATTTTTTACTCTCTATGTTAAAAACCATATTAATAGCTTTCTAAAAACTTTAGGCATTCTCCATGGATGCAAATCAAGAACATGTAATTGGAAGGATAAAAAATAAAAATCATGGATTAAAGCTCTATGAAAGCATTAGATAGTCCTTTGGGACTAATAAAATAGAATTGAATAAATATTTAACTATACCACTCAAAAATTGGTGTCCAATGACTAGCATAAATGAAACAAAAATTGGTATCCACATTATTGATTAAATTTAATGACCACTTTTCTTCTATATCTAAAATTTCATCATGAGGGAGTCAATGCATCCCCTTATACACACTCAATCCTTATGAGGCAACTGTACAAATATGTGATGCTCATCATCTATCAATCAAATACAAAATTCTAGGCTTATTAATAACATGTATATATTGATAATAAGAGGGTAATAAGTGGAGAAATTTGGTGCCATAATTTTTTTTCATGATGATGATGTGTGGCACATTTAATTTAAATATAAATATTTGATAAATATTATAGATAACACTTGCCTAAAGGTGAAAGTTACATCATAAGGGATTGTATAATTTTTTATTTTGGAAAAGTGGGGTTTTGTGAAGTGAAAGAGTACAAATTGGTGGTTGTGTGTCTATCCCCATATAGGTAGTACTTAGGTGAGATCATCTGAGAATAATTGGGTTTATGTCAAATGTAGGAATGTTAGAAACACATTCCATGAGTGTTGGGATTTATACAAAACTCTATTATCTACACATTCTAATATTGTTATTCCTAATATGGTTCATGCATTCAAGTTTTTTATGGTCTCCATTACATGATTCTACCCCTAATTTTATTCTTCTTTCTCCTACGTCTATGTAGATTGGAGATGTTCTTATCTATTTATAAAATAAAATAATATATCTATATATCTTTGATCCATACATTCAATATATTGATCTCGATATTGGATGCAAGTCTTTATTTGGTAAATATGTGGGCACTTTCCTCTCATCATTTGACCTTTCCAAATAGGCCTTAGTTGTTTGGATCTCTCTTACTTCTCCCCTTTGTATTTTTTATTTGTAAGTATTACAAGGACATTCAAATAGGTTATTTCAAGTAATTTTAATGTATCCCCAAGGAGACACCTTAAATTCATTAAAAATAACTTCAAGGTATCTCGTATAAGATACCTTGAAGCTATTATTAAGAACCTTCAAGGTATCTCCAAGGATATAACTTAAAGGTATTACAAGGACCTAAGAGACACCCTGAATGTGATTTTAATAGACTTAAATTATATTCTAAGAGATACTCATAAATTCCTTATAATACCTTGAAGGTTCATATTATAAGGACTAGGAGATATCTTTAAGGTCCTAGTGATACCTTCAAGGTATCTCCTAGGAGATACCTTGAAAGTATTACAAGGACTAGTAGATAAATTTAAGGTTTTTTTAATACCTTAAATTTATTTCTTAAGATATACCTTAAGGTTCTTTATAATACCTTCAATGTATCTCCTAAGAGATACATTGAATTTATTCTAAGTAACTTCAAGGTATCTATAGGAGATACCATCAAGGTATACCTTAGGATATACCTATAAGATATTATAGGGAACTTAGGAGATATCTTAAATATATGAAAAAGACATAGGATATGCCTTTATGGTGATTGTAATACCATCAAGGTATATCTTTTAAGCTCATATTAATACCTCTAAGGCATCTCCTAGGAGATACCTTGAAAGTCATTATAATACCTTCAAGGTATCTCCTAGGTATGAAGCTCCTTGCAATACCTTCAAAGTATCTCCTAATAGGTCCTTGTAATGACTTCATGGTATATGTTATGAGACACCTTGAATGTCCTTATAATACCTTCAATGCATATCCTAAGAGATAACTTGATGGTATACCTATGATATGGCTTGAAGGTATTAAAACAACCTTCAAGGTGTCTCCTAGGTCCTTGTAATATCTTCAAGTTATCTCCTACAAGACACCTTGAAGGTTCCTTAAAATATCTTCAAGGTATTTTATAATTATCTCCTATGATATATTTTTAAGGTATTGAGGGAACCTTCAATATGTCTCACAAGATATAGCTCAAAAGTATTACAAGGAATTAGTTTCAAGGTATTTCCTAGAAGATATTACATGGACCTTTAAGGTATATCTTAGGTATTACAAGGACCTTAAAGAACTAATCTTGAAGGTATTAGAATTAACTTCAAGGTATCTCCTTGAAGGTAATTGTAATACCTTTAAGGTATATCTTTGAAGGTCCCTAAAATACCTTGAATGTATCTCTTATACATGAAGGTCCTTGTTATACCTTCAAGGTATCTTTTACATATGAAAGTCCTTGTGAGATCATAGAAAGTATTACAAGGAAATCCAAGGTATCTCTTTGAAAGTTATTTTAATAAATTTAATTTATCTCCTTAAATTTATTTATAATAAATTCAAATTATCTCTTTTTGTAATGCATTTAAGATATCTAATAGATATGAATTTTTGTATAATACCTTCAATCTCCTAAGAGATAACTTAAATTTATCACAATGAACATAATAATGAGGAGGTACCTTGAAGATATTATAAATAAATTCATACATAAAATATACTTTGATAGTAATTCTTTGTAATACCATCAATGTATCTATTTTTAGATACATTGAAGGTCCTTATAATCCTTCAAGGTATATCCTAAGATATTTTTTTAAGGTATACCTAAGAGATGCCTTGAAATTAATACAAGGACCTTCAAGGTATATCTTATGTCCTTGTAATACCTTCAAGGTATTTTATATGAGACACCTTAAAGGTTCCTTTAAATGCCTTTAATTTATATAAACACCTAGGAGATACCTTGAAGGTATACCAAGGAACCATCAAGGTGTCTTGTAGGAGATACCTTGAAAGTATTACAAGGAACTAGTTTTGAGGTATCTCTTAGAAGATGCCTTGAAATTATTTCAAGTAACTTTAAGGTATCTCCTATGATATACCTTGAAGTTATCTCATGGACCTTTAAGGTACCTAGATTAAAATATACCTATAATGCCTTCAATGTATCTCTTTCAAGGTCCTTACAGTACCTCTAAAATATCTCCTATGTACAAAGGTCCATGAAATACCCTCATGCCATCTCCTACATATGAAAGTAATTATAATGCATCAAAGGTATATAATATAAGGTATTAAAAGCAACTTCAAGGTATCTCCTTGAAGGTCATTTAATACCTTCAAGTTCTCTCTTCAAAGGTCATTGTAATACCTTCAAAGTATTTATTATGTATGAAGGTTTTAGTAATACCTTCAAGGTATCTCCTAGATATGAAGGTTTTCGTACTACCTTAAAGGTATGTCTTAGGATATATATTTAATTTATTACAATGAACTTCATAAAAAATATATACCTTAAAGGTATTACAATGACAATCCTAATACTTCAAGGTATATCCTAAGTATGAAAGAGATACCTTGAAGTACAATGAACATCCTTGTAATACTTTCAACGTATTTCCTAGGTGTGAAGGAAATGCCTTCTATGAGATACCTTTATTATAATATAAATACCTTCATACCTAGGAGATACCTTGAGGGTATTACAAGGAAATTCAAGGTATCTCTTTCACACCCAGGAGTTACCTTGAACTACCACAAATGTACTACATTTTCCTTCATGATGGCAATGGATTTGAGCACCAAAGTGTGTCTTGAATGACACCTAGATAGGTTTCTCCAAATAATACCTCTCAAGGTATCATACAAGACATACTTTAACCCAAAAATAGATTATCATAAATAGTAAAAAATTAATTCATTCAAGGTATCTTCTATGATATACTCCTTGTATCTAAATTATATGATTTCAAAATGTACCTATCACATCAAAAAATACCTCTCAAGGTATCTCTCCAAATGTATCTCCTAAAAGCTAACTATTCCACCCAATATAAATCCCTATCACCCTTATTTCACTCTCTCTATGCAAACTTAGGGTATTATCCATTCAATTTTCACCTATAATGGATATATTGTGAAATTTATTATAGTAGAGACTTAGGTAGATGTAATTGGGTTATATCAAAATTTAGAAGAGATTGCAACATACATCAAGGATATTGAATTATATATTAGGAGTAAATAATGTTTCATGACCTAGTAGGCTGTATT
>JARHVA010004938.1:130000-167500 GCA_037957365.1 Torreya grandis
CTATTAGACATCCAATTCCTAACACCATTTGTGCTGAAATTGTCAATCTTACTCGAATTGCACTCAAATGCACATTTTAGTTCAAAATATATAACATGCCCTAAATGGTTTGAAATTTTCACTTACAAGTTTGAGTTTAGGTCAAATTATCCCTAAATATGGAAATGCATTTTATGGGCTAGCTAACTTTGATATGATCATTTCGATTCAAAATGACAAATTTACCATTTAGTGCACTACATCACTCTTTTTCTTCTAATTCATTGGTATATGTCATGTACCTTTATTATTTGGTGTTGAAAACATCCTAAATGGGATTATAGCTCAAACTCATCTAACATCACCTTTCAGTTCCTCTCCAGTCATATTATGACCCAATAATATGACTTTCTGACCATTTTGATTGAGGGCCAATTTTCAAATAACTGCACAAATGTTGATTGACCTTGTGTAAGGCTAATTAATCTAAATCAAGATCTTAAGTGGATTTTCCATGAGAGTTGTTGAATATTTCATTTTGAAAATTGATTCTTATTAACTACATCATCAGGTGACATCATTTCTTGGGAAGACATCCCTAGGCCATAAATGCCACAAATATCAGGATTATGGATCACCCATGCCTAGTTAATGCCTCCCATGCCTCTTCAATACCCCTTATTCTAAGGTCATGATGAAGATAAATATGGATTTGAATCCAAATATTAAGATTATCCATGGCCACACATCTCAATCTTGAGATGGATGGTCATGGTTGATCCTGACCAATCTCAAAAATATATAAATAGAGAGGCCATGGACATGAATTTTAAGATTGAATATTGCAAAGTTATATTTTTAAATTATTTCCACAAGGTTTTGCATTTGTTCATATATTTTGCTTGCAAGCTTCATTGATAGGATATTTTAGTGATTTGGAATCATGAGCCTAGCGTTTATGGAGTGTTCTTAAGGCATTGGAGGAGCTTACCACCATTGTTGACAAAGACAAGGATGCTTGATCAAGGGAGAACATGTTTTTGAGCCACATGGGTATGGTGAATGCATTTGGGAAGGTAATATGGTGTTGCTTTCTTTCATTTGTTTCTTTTTATCCTTTGTAATTCTCATAGGAATATATATGTTTGGTTATTTAGTTCTTTATGCATGTTTCATTATTTATGGACTAATGTTTGACTAACTTGCTTTGTAATCCTCTCTACACCCTATATGTAAGAAATACATAGATGAAGCACACTCAATTGGTGCCTTCAATAAATTTCCTTCTAGGTTATACCTTCAACTACACAACTATTATAGGGACAATAAGAAGAAGTACTTACTTCACATTTGTTATTTAAAAATTATGTTTAAAAAAAATACATATATAATGTTTCGTTATTACATCTTCCATTCCTATTATAATTCATTTATCAATTATGATTATTTTTTAAAAATTAGTACAACCACTCCCTTTTGTCTTCTTATGTGTCTCTCAAGTGATACATTTATATTACCCCTTCTAAATTATTAAATAAACTATAATTATACTAAATTTGGTCTACTACTCTAGAATTTTTTTTCTTAAGCCATACATATGTAGTATGCCTTGAATATCACAAAAAAACATGTATTCATAACACATCAACTTTGTTTATTTTTTTTAGGTGTCTCTTAAGAAAAAAAATTAATTTATTCATTTTATATTGAAAATGGTTTAGTAGTATGATAATCATTTTCATTAAAATTAGTGTATCATTTGAGAGTTAAGTATAAATTAAAAAATAAATGTGTTATTTTAAGAATATATTTAGTTTTTTAATATACATGGGATAATACCGAGGTATCACTTGGGAGATACCAATGGTTACAAAGTATATAGTTTCATTGTCACTATAATTTATGTGATATTTATCAAAGGATTCATACAAAACTATTTGGTTTGATATAACTAAGAAGTATAATAAAAATGACTGCATGTGGCACGTTATAATACCCTTTACACACTATTTAGCTGCCCTTTCAGGTTTTCAAATAAGTAGTCTATTAGCCTACTACCCTTTTAGGTTTTCAATAGAATAGCTGAACTAGGAGGCCACACTTTATGGGTTTTCAATCAACTTGGCCCTATTTCTAATGCTTATAGATATCTTACAAAACTATAAAATTTTATTAAACTAGAAAACTTAAACTGTGCATTTACCTAGTGTAGAGGTGGTGCCAATGTTTGGCCAAGGGGTTATGTAGGTTTTGGCTACTCAGACTGCACCTTTGTATTTATCTTTCTCTTCTAAAAAATATCTTGGAGATCCTACGATGGAATGAACTTAGGTTCTTCTATGATTTGTGAAATATCTAGTTCAACCTGTGAGAGATCATACTTAAGCATTTTATAATTATCAAGTAGTTTTTACACCATGGTAAGAAAAATACATAGTGGAATTTGAATTACCATTATATTTTTCACATCTTATTCTTCTATGATGGTAAGGAAGTCTCTGGCATTTGATATCTTAATTTGGATGTCTAACACAATATCATCTAACCTACAAAGGCATTTTATGTCTAACATAAATTGGATTCTAATATGATATCTTAAATTGGATGTCTAACATAATATCTCTTCTTAACTACAAAGTCATTTTGATTGATGTTGAGGTTGGATTTCTCCCTATATGACATACACATGAGGACATCAAAAACACATTTGGAAACCTATCTGAATGTATAAAGAGAAAATATATATGGAATGTGGTAAAGATGATGGATAGTTAAAGGATATATGAAAATACAAGAAACTTCACACCATATTTGATTGAAGCAGTAGTAAATTTAAAAGACTATGTTAATAGTTACCAATTGAAGGGAATAAATGAAATAGTAGGCTTGACAAAGGGTCAATATTTTATTCTAAGCATGGAGTGAAGTCAGCCCATTATGCATTACAAATTTTTTATAAGAGATATAAATTCATCGCCACCCTGTACCCCCCTCCCCAGATTACATATGGGGAACAAAATAAAATAGTGAGCCAAATGTTCCAGAAGGTAATATGATGAAATTATTTTTCAAAGACTTGAAAAATTGAGAAAAATCATAAGATTCTATTATTTCAAAGGTCTCAAATAGAACTAGAAAAAAGAGTGAAAAATAAATTAAATATAATAGACTAAGTATGTATAAAAATTTAATGAATTTAGTTTGAATGGAAATAGTAAGTGGAAGGATATAGAATATTACTTCCAAAATATCCATGACACAATGGAAGAAGACATGTTCCCTTCTAAAGTTGAATGTACATGATATTTTTGGCCTAAAACTAACACAAGAAATTGGATAAGTCATAAACTTGTTCTCACTAATTTTTTGAAAGGCATTGTAATAGAGTATTTGAATGCATCACCATCTTAGGCACTTTAAAAAATAGTGATAAATGATTGGTAGCTATTGTTTTATTTTATGACATTGACAAATTTGAAATGGTGTTTCCTTAATTTTGGAATGAGAAATATGAATGGTATTTTTTAAAATTTAGTGCATTTTTGAGAATGTAAAATCTTTTATTGGATTCAATTAGGATATGCCTTATTGTTTTATTATTTTATTTATTTTTTGAGAGTTTTAATAGTGGCACTTCACATTTTGGGTTTTGAAAAATACACTTTAGCATTTGTTTTTTATATTTTCTACTATGGCAATTCAATATTCAAAAACTATGCATCTACAAAAGGTCTTCAACATTTGACTATTGAAACATGCACTTTGAATTTTGAGTATTTTAAAATGGTCTTCAATTTTTGTTTATTCCAAATAGTAATTTTTTATTTCATGAATAATAAAAATGTCTTCGGATTTTTAATTTTATGAATTACACTTTGAATTTTATGTCTTTTAAAATGATTTTTGGAAAATGGTCTTGAAAATTTACACATCAAAATTTATTATTAGGAATTTATGCATTGTAAAATCCAGTTCAACATTTTTATGTTTATAAAATGGTATTTAAGGTTTACTCCTCAAAATTTCCCACTTTGGCATTTGTGTCTTAGGTTTCTTCCACTTCAATGTTAAGGTTTTTTGGAAGGTCTTTAGACTTTTTTCATTATCATTCTATGAGTTTGAAATCAAAAGTGGGAATTCAACATTTATACATCAAGAATTGTTCTTTGACATTTATGTATCAAAAAATGGTCTTCAAAATTTTAGTTTTTCAAATTACACTTCATAGCTCAAGTCTAAAAAAATGGTATTTAGCAACTCAACACTCACAAATCATGTCTACCATATACTCAAAGTATGAATTCAAGATAACTTGAGATAGTTCCACATGGCACAATCTTAGCAACTCTATTATGTGGAAGGATGAATAGTCAAAATAAACATGGCAAAGAGCATGAGCATATGATATTATGACATGAATCATAATATTGGTAACTTGGTTATGTGGGAGACTATATAAACATTTATGAGGTGCCTAGTAGCCTGAGCAACCATGATCATGCCAATTATCATAATCTAGGGACTCTCTCATGAAGACCAAAGTCAACATGGGTAAACTATTTTCTAAGTGATTGACATGTGGATTATGTGCAATATGAGATAAACTTTGATAGTCATAGGGATGTCACCTATAGATTAAACAAATAGTTCATAATCTAATAAAATATTCATAAGTGGCATCCCAATCATCCCAGGTGACCTGATCACATATCACTTGAGCACCCAATTGATGTATGAATTATTTTCCTTATGAAATAAAATACCTAGGCTTATTATATTTAAATGCATAGTCTATGAACCAGTTTGAATGGTCGTATAAATTTGATTGAAGATAGAAAGACCAAGGGTCTTCTAATGGTGTGATATAACTATTTTTCACACTTAGATAAATGTGATTTATTGGTAATAAGTTCAATTAATTATTAAAAATTCTAATTAATTCTTGATAAATCCAATTTATTTCTCATAGTTTTCAAAAATTGGACTACTAATTGTTTGTGATATTTTTAAATAATTTGAACTTATTAAAAATACATTAGATATATGTGATTTATTTTTAATATGTCCAACTAAATATTGATATAGTATAATTTATGTCTGATAGTAAACTATAATTCTAGTAATAAACATTATTATCAATTTCATATAAATAAATTCTAAATTATTTTTAAAATAGTTCTAAATTAATTTCAAAATAATCGATTCTAATTTAGAATTACTTTGCTCTAGTTATTAGTGCAATTTGATTTATGATTGGAGATTCCCTTAAATTATTGAATTAGTATATTGACACTTGCTCATTCATAACATTTGTCTCTAATGAACAATAAATAAATTATTATCATTGAGATATTTTATTATGTAGATGAACTAGATTGCTTAGTATGTTTTCATCCATAATTTGGCTAATCAAGCGGTGCCACATGTCCAAGCTATGGACTACTTCAAATGATCAATGATCGCTATGAGGGCCCAAAAGGGTGCCATGAGTTTGAAATAGTCCAATATATTCAAAATGATTTGCTTCCAAATGGTTTGAAATAATTCAATTTATTTGAAATATAGAAAAAATACATATTTATGGAGAAAATATTCTCCACTCCACTTTACTAGGTATAATTTCGAATTATTTACCATCTATGACCTAATTTAATCAAAATGATCTATGCTCAAATGGTTTGAAGTAGTCTAATTTATTTTGGAAAAAACAAAATTTATTTTTGGAGAAAATCTTCTTCTGAATCATTGACCATTTTATAGGTACCAGTCTAAATTATTCAAAATAGCCCTATTTACTCAAAATGATCTATGTCCAAATGCTTTGAAATAGTCCAATTTATTTTGAATATAACAAATTTATTTTTAGATAAAATTCTCTTCACTCCACTTTAGTGGATATAAGTCCATTTTATTTAAAATAGATCAATTTATTTGAAATGATCTGTTTCCAAATGGTTTTAGACACTCCAATTTATTTAGAATACATGAAATTTATTTTTTAGAGAAAATTTTCTCCACTCCACTTTATGCGGTATAAGTACACATTATTCAAAATATTCCAATTCATTCAAAATGATCTATGGTCCAAATGGTTTGAAACAGTCTATTTCATTTAGAACATAAGAAAAAAATTTGGAGAAAATGTTTTCCACTCCACTTTAGTGGGTTTGAGTCCAAATTATAAAAAATAGTCCTTTTTCTAAATTATAAAGTATTAATATCATAGCAAGCCTAGAAAATAAAATGTTTTCTTACTATTTAAAACCATATACATGTTTGCAGTGAATTTGTATTTGGACAAAAATTGCCCAATTTTCAAAAGATGTATGTTACATAGTAATGGTTAATGTATTTTCCAAAGATGTATGTTGGGGGTTGGTCAAATGATGTCCCCTCATTGTTTTAGTTAACTCCTCAATTTTTATTTTATTTTATGGTATATGTTGAACCAAATCCTTCTAACCACCTAGAGGTCTTACGGAATTATAAGAGGCTAAAGATGGTTTTGTGATTTTTTTTTCATATAAACATTTACCACATTTTATTTTGCACATGGACATGTTTGATGGGTTGTAAAAATATAAAAAAATGGTTTTAAATAAATACAACTATAATCCAAACAAAAATTACTAAATTGGTTTTAATTTTTAGAACATTAGTTTACTTATCTCTCCTCTTGCATGGTATTGCTGATTTTCTCACTCAACTTGTTTTTCAAGAGATTTAAATATTTTTTCAAGGGGAGAAAGCTCTTTTGTGGAGCATGAGTGTAGGGTTTATTCCGAAAGTCACATTTTTGATGATATGAAGGTTTTATGGTTTTAAAAAATATATAGTATTAATATCGCATGAAGCATAGAAAATAAAACGTGTACCTATTATTTAAAACCATATACATGTTTGTAGTGAATTTGCATTTGGACAAAAATTCCCAATTTTCCAAAGATGTATGTTGCCTAGTAATGGTTAATGTATTTTCCAAAGATGTATGTTAGGGTTTTGTCAAATCATGGTTCCTCATTTTTTTAGTTAACTCCTCAATTTGTATTTTATTTTATGTGTGTGTGTGTGTGTGTGTGTGTGTGTGTGTGTGTGTGTGTGTGTGTGTGTGTGTGTGTGTGTGTGTGTGTGTGTGTGTGTGTGTGTGTGTGTGTGTGTGTGTGTGCATGTGCGTGTGTGCGTATGTGCATGTATATGTATCTATTTATATGTATGTATGTATGTATGTGTGTGTGTGGTTTTGTGAAATTTTTTTCATCAAATAATTTACGATGTTTTATCTTTCACATGGACATGTTTGATGGGTTGTAAAAATAGAAACAAATGGTTTTCAAAAAATACATTGCTAATCTAAAACACATTATTAAAATTGGTTTTAATATTTAGAACATTAGTCTACTTATCTCTCCTATTCCATGGTATTCCTTATTTCCTCACTCAACATGTTTTTCAGGATATCTAAATATTTCTTTTCAAGGGAAAAAATCTATTTAGTGGAGTGTGAGTGTAAGGTTTTGTCTTAAAGTCACATTTTTGATGATATGAAGGCTTTATGTTTTTTTAAAATATATAGTATTAATATTTCACCAAGCCTAAAAATAAAGTGTGCCCCTATTATTTGAAACCATATACATGTTTGCAGTGAATTTGGATTTGGACAAAAATTGCCCAAGTTTTACCCTCCCTACCATCGCCACCTCCCCCGACTTTCTACGCTAACTCTTACTATTATCTAATTTACCATAGGAACAAAAACATATGTTGTAACTTTCCTTAAGTTTTCAAATATTAGTTTAAATCTGATTTGCACATGGTTAGAGTAAAAGAATAGAAAAAAACCAAGGTTTTTGGATATCAAGGCCAAGGTAATTTAGTTGCCAATTTAGTTTGAATTTGTCTATTATTATTTGTAGAACATGTTAATTCCTTGTACATCATTTGGGGATGAAAAAAAAAATCATGGGAGACATTTTTTATTGTCATGAATTTTAAGATTCAAGGCTCTATCAATTTTGGGTTCCTATTTCTATTATCACAACCTAACAACTATTACAAAATATTAAAATTAAATAGACACACTTCTAAAACTTACATCACTTTCTTCTCAAAGTTTAAAATTTATTAATTATATCTCAAATATATCATTTATCTAAATTAAATATAATTGAATATTTACATTACAATGTGTGTGTGTGTGTGTGTGTGTGTGTGTGTGTGTGTGTGTGTGTGTGTGTGTGCGTGTGTGTGTGTGTGTGTGTGTGTGTGTGTGTGTTCTATTCTATTCACTCAAACATCTAATGCTACCAACTCCACTATTTGTCTGTGTGGTGTTTGCAAAAAATAATTCTATAAATACTATGCCCTAAATTTGGCAACAGGCTGCAAGTCAGCAACGATCTAACCACAAAAACCTTATAAGTTGGAAAAAAGGATGCTTAAATTTTTTCAATAGGTTCCATACGATTAATAAATCATCCTAATTTAATTTCAATGCCTAAAATAATTAGTTGTGCATATTTATAGACAAATTGAATTTAAAATGAGACCATTTTAGTGCTTATAGCAACCTCCAATAGTAAAAAAGAAAAAAAATGTGGGAATGAAGAACATTAACACTCAAGCCAAAAGGAACCACTCGAAAAAGTCTTAGGAGTGTACAAATCCCATGTATATGCCTCAAGATTGTATGGATTCTTTACGCAAAGGGGTCCAATCAAGGTGAAATATGGATAGAGGGGAGATAATAGATGAAGAGGTTTGAAATAAGGGTTATATACCATTAATAAAAAATCAAAATCCACTAATAACACTTAATTGAGACTCTAGATACTATAATTTTGTATTAGACACTTGATAATGTGTATTTTTTACTAATTCTTAACATACATGACTTGTGCATACATGCATGACTATTTTTGACATTTTCTCCTAGCCATTAACTTACTTATGGGTCTGACCTTCCAATATCATTGTTTCATGTCTCTTGGATGCCTCCAGCCATGGTTAGACATATGTAATTGCTTGTGTCATCTACCTTGGTCAAATGCATCTGCATCTTTTATAAAATATATTTCCTAAATCAAATCCTTCATTTGGGTCAACTCATAGGTTTTTCATGTTGGTTAAGAGGGAAATTACCTAAAGAATCTCCTATTTATACACACCAATACTATGCCTTTTTTTTTAATCTAGCAAGCATCAAATATTCATTTGATATTGCACTTGCACATTAAGGAATACATTTACACACTTCCCTAAAGCATATTAATATGAAAATCACACAATGGAGTAGTCACTTAACCATGTATTAATATTAATCCAAGGTCAAAAGGACAATTTGTCAAGTGTTGGAAATCATTACTCAGGGTGCATATCATTTTTTCTTGCCAACACTTCATAATTTCATCATTTAAATCTTAGAACCTATTTTTATCTAGAGTCTAGTCTTCTAGCCTACTAAAGTGTAGGTCCTTTTTATTCATGGCCTAATTGAAATAGTCCCTGATAAGCTATAGGTTTTACATTGCAATGGCAATAATCTTTGAAGCAAGTCTAAGCTTAAAGTATTTATTACATGCATTTGGTTTTGAAGACTTTTGGCAATTGGATAGGTATTGATTTAATTTTCTAAGCTTGTTTGAATCCAATAAGTCCTAGTCTATTTTATATCAAATTTTGAATCCATTAAAATTCACAATTTTTTACTATTTCACCTTAGATTTCTACAACTTACCTAGCTATTTTAGAGTTCTCTACTTCTTTTTATGAATAATTTGGTATTTTTTGTTTTGCTTCCATATAAATTAATTAAGCATTTCTAAAATCTTGATCCTTTATCTAGTCATTTGTCATAAAAATGGACAATATTAG
Organism: Torreya grandis; assembly: GCA_037957365.1. Classification (NCBI taxonomy): domain Eukaryota; kingdom Viridiplantae; phylum Streptophyta; class Pinopsida; order Cupressales; family Taxaceae; genus Torreya; species Torreya grandis. Next base: position 139,850 of record JARHVA010004938.1, read on the forward strand.
ATTTAGAATTAACCAAATATCTATGTCTTTGCAAATTAGTCTTAGGACTTAGTCACTTTTGAATTAACTGACTTAGCCATTTTTTTTCAAATTAATTTTTGTATTTTAATGACTATGTCATTTCCCATGAGCCAATGATTGCCTAAATGACCCTATGATTCCATGGGAAAGTAAAGACCTACCACTTGGTGTTTGTCCACTTCCCCAAAACTCTTTTAACATAGCCATTTTTTCATAAACACTCTAGGTCCCCAAGATTGTGCCACTTTCCATAATCTCGTGTCCCCACCTTCCCTTGGCCTCCTCGATCCCTTCAATAGAGCTTATAACCCCATAGGATCATGATCATGCCACGTGGTGTGATCTTGTCTCATTAGGCCTTTAGGGTAGTCTTTATAGTTTTCAATCCCTTTAACCATTTGCATGCCTAGTATCATTCCAAGTGGCATGATCATATCTATCTTGGGTCCCAGGGTAGTCTATATATTTGTAGGCCTATGGTATTGCCATGATTAAATGTTATCTAGATGTATGTTAAGTATTATATAGGTATTCAATCTAATAAGACATTTGACTAAACCCCAGGTGAGTGAATGAATATTGTGTGGCATCGACTACCAATTAGATAGTTTGTTGGTGTCCACGTCAACTTTTCACTAGCTTAAAATTGATAGATGTTTGGCCCATCAAAATTTTCATAGAATTTGCATGCCTTTCACTTTGGGCCTTAACTATTAAAACTACTAAAGTCTCTTGTATTATTAGTTTAACTTATCATTTAAATGGATCAAAAAATATAATAATGAATAGGGTATATCTGTTCTTTTTGATCTAGAATGACCTAATTGATTATCTAATGAACTAGATCAATTAAGTTCTTGATAAAAATCTTATTCTAGACTGATATTTTTATGAGCCTTTTATTTGAGTTCCATGCCTTAGTCAATTATCATAAAATTTATCTTTAACGATTAGTCTTTATATTTGAAAATCTAACATTCATTTTATACTTGTAGGTCTAGACTCACCAAACGGTTGACAATTTTTAGCATCTCAAAATTCCATGGATTTAGAAGATTTTGAACATCGAGCTAAGCTCTTCAACCCTATGAGTTCCTAAGATCACACCACATGGTATGATCCAACTTCTTTTATCCCTTAGAATGATCCAAAAAAGTGAAAAACTAAGGGACCTTCTAGGTGAATGGAATGATGCCAAGTGGCATCATCATGATTCTTCATACCTAAGGAACAAATAGAAATAGTATGGTGAAAAACTCAAAAATTGAGTCTTTAAGATCATTTCATGTGGTGTAATATTAGAAATTTGAGACAAACAAAGCATATAATATAGGTTGAAGAACCACAAAGCTCTGAGTGAGAGGGATCTTTCCAAATTTATGAAGATCACACTACACTATATTTGCAAAAATGTCAAAATCCCTCAGCAAACTATGAATTTCCAAGAGATGGATGCATTGCATGATACCTAATTTTCAAGGACATACTAGATTTTTCATGTAGCTATAAGTGGACACATAGGGTAACATTCCTAAGGCTAATATTTGGAACTCTATAAACTAAATTAGAGCCTAAAAATTATGCCAATTTGCTCATCTACCTTATCAAAACATAGGAATTAGGCTGTAGGTCCAATTGGATTTTTTACAGTCATTGAGCATATTATCATTTTTTACTAGAAGGATTGTGGAAATGGCTTCCAATGTAAATTACATATTAGATCAAGTAAGATAGTAATGTTCACATCAAGATCAAAAGAATGAAGAATTAGAAAGAGATAAAGAATGCATGTGTACAGTCAGTTCTCAAAAGTACTATTCATAAATGGTGGATGAAAACTTGTGCCCCTACATTTAATACAATAGTGATCCATTTAATGAAACATGTTTTATTTTGAGCCTATGTTATTTGTAGCAATGCATTAGTCCAACAGTGTCATGTTACCAGTGATCCAATGAACAAAGATGTTATATTTGAAGATAGGCACACATTAAATTTATGCCTTAGTTGCTGCCTTTTATTTAATTCTTGAAATGGCTTGATGAGTGGGTAGTTCATTGAATGTTTTCAACAATTTGGATGGTGGGTGAGGATATTAAAAGTCTATATAAATCCAACCATGATGTTAAATTAGGGGCTATTTGATTAGAGTTAGAATAAAGAAGAAGACACCCAGACATATTTTAATACATCTTCTTGCTTTTATAGGTTATATATTCTTGAATACAATGTTATAGTAAAGCATTTTATATAATTCCCTTGACTAAGGTGGATGTAAACACTATTTATCAAGCAAATATCTAAAAAAATCAAAAGACAGTATAGATTAATGTTCAATATATACACATGTATATGGTGATTTTGTCCATATTTCTTCATAGTTGATTAGAGTCTTCCACCATCTTTTTCCATGGTTGTGTGCTTACTAGCCAAGAAAAATATTGGTTTCATAGAGATCATCTAAGTTAAATGAAGTAGATTTTTTTTTAATTATAAAACATGCTTACATTTTATTCTTTACCCTTAACTTTTTTCTTTTTTATACAAATGTTAGAGTAGGTATAATAAATTTGAAGTTGCAATTCTTGTTTAAAATATTTATCTTGATTGAAACCCCTTTTCATTTCTATTAATGTATTTTTGAAAACATGTGTGAAATGAAAAATTATGAATCAGCTATATATTCATGACAAGTTTACTTTTGTTTATTATATAATCAACTAATCTCAAATACCATACTTATCATTTTTCTAAGTTTATTCTAAGCAGTCACCTTGAAATGGAATAGTTATACATCAACTACTAGGTTACCCTATAACCCATGACCTAGAAAACAAAGACCTTGGGGAGACCTTGACTCTTTTTGGGAGAGATTGGGTGGATTCCATCCTACCTAAGTTGGTGTGATAAAAAACCTATCAACATATTGACATTAGAAGGAGGGTCTTATCTAGAATATTTATTTAGATCTAGAATTGGTTTTAGTCTTATGGCTATGTTTTTCATACCATGTTATGTGTTTAAACATAATAGTAACTTGGTAAAAGAAGGAAACTTGAATAGAATACTATATAATGTTTGTGTTTGATTTTGATCATACTTATTACCTTTGAACCCACATATGGCCTTGTATTTCCTAGGTAGAATTTTTTGCCCTATTAATATTCTAGGGCTTGCTCATGACTGCCTAGGAATCCTAACAAATTCTATTCAAAATAAATATATGGTGGGATTAAAACTATTGAAGATCACATTTAGGAATTTAAAGAGGCCATCATCCAAACCTAGATCCAACCTGAAGATGTATATTTCCATTTATTTCCCTAGTCTTGGATGAAGATGCTTACCATTGGTACATAGGTCTAACAAATAGATGCATCACTTCATGGACTATCTTTGAAAATATGTTTATAAACCATTTTAATGTTCCTATTGACCATGATACCCTATGTTACTAGTTTTTTATATATTTTAGGGAGCCTAATGGGCCCATAAGTTCATTCAATATTCATTTTCATGAGTTGTGCATGACGTTGAAAGATTCACTCTTACAAATAGAGGTGGTAGCTATTAAAATTTATCGAATAACATTAGATCCCCTAAATTATATTATTATTAAGAATACCCCATATAAACTCACATCCTTGCCATATAATTATTAATAAGCATTTATCATTGAACAACAAACTATGCCATAGGGTTATGGCATTGATCCACTCTATTAATCATAACAACTAGTTGTCCACACCCAAAATACTCAGACTCATCTACCTATATGTCAACCCATGGACCAATGCATGCCTTATGATAAAAAAATTACTCAATATTATGTCCAATTAGACTTGTTTATGAATAAAATAAAAAATTATTGTGTTTCTAAATGTAAATGATTGTGACCATTCAACTCTCAATCATTAGGTTGTTTTGCCTTGTACTAATAGTCAAGTTTATTTTAGTGATTTTAATGATCAAGTGTAAATTATAATAGGAGGTGATACATAATAAATGCATGGGATGACTTATGATATTGCATTTCCAAGTCCACTACTTGGATTATATGGATGCAAAAGTGGGATGGATGAAGAAATAGTTATGTTGACTATGAATGTCCCATTAAAAAGGCAAGAAGAAGTCCATGAGAGTATTAGTGATGATGAATATGATAATTAAGAGGTAACATACATTTTAGGTGAGTTCCCACATAAGGATTCAAGTATATACATATATATATACATATATATATATATATATATATATATATATATATATATATATATATATATATTGAAAATGAGGAAGAATCAAATTCCTCTTGTAATTAACCTAAAGATGAGAGTGAAGAGTTGGAGTAGATAGATGAAGAAAATTTATTCCTTGTGTTGGAAGTAGATAATGAGATGGGGGTAAATTAGTTTCTTAAAAATAAATATTTAATTCCATTCATCATTCCATGAATTATTCATTCACATCAAGCTCAATACATAAACAAACAACTACATAAGCATATCACAAGAGAACACAAGCATATCACAAGAGAACATGAGAGATATGTGGGAAAACCTACTGGGGGATAAAAAAAAATGAGACATGAACATGGAATATTTTCCTATAATTTCAAGATAAATTTTTTAGTTAAGCATCAACTTCACAAGGAGCTCCAACCCCTACCTAGTTAATCACTCACTCAACTAGTCTTTTACAAGCTCTATCTTGCAAGGAGGGTCCAAACCCCTAGGTAACATTAACAACAACTAAGTCACCTATAGTATATGATAATATTATAACACATATTTATATTATTAAAATGATGATTACCTCATTTTATTTCACTCTTTTATCCTTCAATCTCACTCAAATAGCCTCTTAGGCCTTGTCACTTATCTAGCTCTCTTCTTGGGAGTATTAGGTAAAATAACCTAATCGACACATATAACATCATATTTAAATATTAATGAAATATTATAAATACATATATTATTGTATTAAAATGATTCACCTAGTGTCCAAACACCTATCTCATTTGTATATATATTCTCAACCTCTCAACTAGTTAATTTAGGCCTATTAAGCCTTGCCTTTATACAAGTTTCTTTCTCAATCACCCTTTGGTCAGAAAAAATCCTTTGAATACATGGATAAATATTATAATGGAGATTATAAAACATGAAAATAATTAAAAAAACCACTCTTTTGGTTTTCCATTACCTTATTAACCTCAAACTTCAATTAGGCCTTAATGAGACCTAAAGCAATCAGGCATACCCATGCACACGTTACCACTCAGGCCCATTTGAACATATTAAGTTTAATTAAATGGATTAAGTATATAAAAAGTTATTTAAATATACCATTTAAAATTTCACCTTGTTTCCCTAACTTAATTTATCCCATTTCACTACTTGGACCTACCAATTAGGCCTACTCGCCTTTTAGGCCTTCTCACTGCCAAAAGTATGTCAAGAGTATCTAAAGCATACAACTAAATATCTCAAAAAAATATTTAATTAAAAAAGATTAATATGAAATTAATTAATTAAAAAACCTCTCCATTTCCATTATACATCACCACACAGGTGAATAGGCCACAATAACTCTCTTGTTATAGGCTTACTCAAGACTGTCATTGCACACTGAAACTCAATCATGAATATTTAGGCCAAAATAACACTTTTGCCAATAAAACATGGAAAAAATAATATTAATAGAAAAATCATAACCTTATGGTATTTATGAGAAACAAAATAATATTTATCTCAACCTCTGTAGACTCTAAACCTTCTCTATAAGAAGCTCACTCAGAGCTACTAAACACTACTAACACACAATCATTAAAATTTGACTCTCCACACATTCTTGAGCACTTTAAGTGAATATTATTGAATTAATTTGAGACTTATTGATATTAATAACATATTAATATTTATTTTATTCTTCAACTCAGGTCATAGGATGTCTAACTCATCACTCCCATATGATTACTTAAAACTCTCAATAGTCTTGTCAACATAGTCATGTAGAGGATTATCTTAAACACCTATAAGAGTGATTAAAATAAATATAATTCAAATATATACCTATTATGTGATCCATATTACATAATAAAATGTATGGATCATTTATTTTGGGATCAACCATTGGTCTTACATACCAATCTCTTAGGCTTTTATCTCACTATCTTAAGAAAGTTTGCTAAGCCATTTAGGATTCCACATATCAACACCTTAACCTATATATCCAAATTACATAGATAATTAAATACCATATAAAATTACATTGGATGCACTCACTCTTGTCATATAGTCTTAAACTCTTTACTTCCCCTAGCACATCAAGAGATGTCAAACACTACAAACATCTAGTCATGGAAACATGCCATTATAACACCTAATAAATAATAACCATGATATTAAAATAAATTTAAAAGTTAATAAAACCTCCTTATATCAACCTAAAACACAAAAATCATATTCTTTAATTGCAACTTTGCTCTTATAGACCATTTTCATTGTCCTAGGTTTCACTCTCTTGACTTACACACATAAGTCAATTTGTGAGCACCTTATAGATTATATGTGAGAATAATTAACACTTATAAACCAAGTAAAAAATTGGTATAGGTATTATACAAATACTCAAAATAATTGGATTCATCTCTAATCACTTGAAACTAATCCCTAAACACACTCTCACACTTGCTTAGTTTTTCTCATTATTTTCACTGTTAGCCATTTTAGTGATAGGTCTTCTTGGGTGACCAAATTTATTGACATAAATATACAAAAAAAAAACCATGGAAACAAATAATGAGTCTTTTCCTTCAACCTCCAACAACTTGTATGCATTGACCTGTTCAACCCTACCTATAGCATTGAATTCTTTAGAAACAAGTAGTTTTCTATAACTTATGCTCACTTTCCTGACACACCACTACCACCTAGAGATGTATGTAGGATTAATTTAAATTATTAAAACATAAAATAATATTTTAAAATATTTTTTGTCCTTTTCCAACAAGTGTTCTCCAATCAGGTCATTAGGAGGGTTTTGAGAGGGTTTTAGACTACTTAACCTCCTTAATGATTATTCATACAAAATTTCCCATTAAATGCCAAAATAATGATTGGAAATAATTATTATGAACATTTTAAATATATAAAAAAAAGTATTAAGAAACCATGAAAAATTTACACATGCCAATGAGCATCTAAACTTCCTTCTCAAGCTCTCATTTCTTCATTTTTCATGCACAAGAGACCTCAAAATGTGATTTATTGTCTTATCCATCAATATATAACCTCAAAATTAATAAAAATAATTTAAAAAATATAAAAAATCTAAAATAATTCTCACATTATCATTATTACCTTGGAAACTCAACTTGACCCTCTATTTGGTCCTCACTAGTTCTTTATGCATGTTAGGTCTAGAACCACTAGTCATTACTTGTATCTTGAAAACACTTAAAAACATATTAAATTGTATTAAAAAATTCATATTAATTTAAAATGACATAATAAAAAGATCATAATCTATCAACCTTTTTCACATAGGTCTTATACTTGTCTTCTCAACATACTAGTAGGCTTGTTCCATCACACTAGGTCTTTTATGCAAGGATTTAGCCTCAATACCTAATCTTGATACCAATATAGATGAACCTTCCACATTATTCATATGTTAAAAAAAATTATTATATTTTATACCACTTATTCTCACACCTTTCCATTAGGTTAATAATTTTGTTACACTACAACATTGTGCTAATACTTCATACAAAACTCATGAATCTACTAGGCCATGATTGAGCTTATCATGAATACTTATCATTCCACTTCACATGATAACCTCTAAGACATAAATTAACTTAATATACATTTGACATCAATTACAAACTTAATTCCATAAACACATCAATGTAACATACCTCAACAATCTCCCCCTTTCTCATTGTTGGCAAACACTCTAACACAACAAACCATTATCTTATCTCCTGAAGATTGATATTATTCATAAAATATTTCTCCCCCTTAAAAATTAATGAAAAAGGTAATATATAATCTCTCAAGGTCATCTACATAGTCCTCTGATCCTATGACCTAACTAATTACAAAACTAGTAAGATAGTTCCCCCTTTGTCCATGCATACTTATAAAGCCATTTTGAGTTATCTCCCCATAAATCCATGTAGAATTGAAACTAAAAATCAACTATTTACAATAAATACAAAACTCATTTTCTTACCTTCAAATAGTATCCTTAGATCAAGCTTCCTTTTTCTTCATGATTACTAGTTTCTTGTGGTTTGTAAACTCAAGCTTATATGTCTTCCTCATACCTATGAGAACTCTTGATCTTGTCAAGGTAAAATAAATATGTAGAATAAACCTTCAATACCCTCTTCAAATATACTTAAAGAACCAAATCTACATACTTACACTCAATATATTGATATGATCACTCATAACTTGTCATTTTCAAAATACTATGAACATCTTCATGTCATTTTCAACATGACACTACATACCCTCATGACCTTATGAGGTCAAAAATACATCAAAAGACCATTTAAATACATAACATAACTTAAACGATCATCATAGCAATTTTTTTCAAGCTTACTAGCTTCTTGTCATGCTACAAGGCATGACCATCTTCATAACTTCTGTGAATACTCTTAGGATACCAACAGCTTTGTCATTTCATTCTTTGATCAACACAAGACCATGGATATTCATGAGAAACTTTTTGTACCTCCAATGGCATTGGTCATATCAACCAATTTGTAACTCTTTTGATCAACAATTTGAAGTCTTACTTTCTAGACCTCACCATGAGCTTAAACATGCATTATAAGCATGTCATCAACTGAAGGAAACATTGAAACCAACTTACCAAAATCACACTGAGTCCATCAAGACATAATAGATTCAATAGCATTATGAGAACATACCTTAGGGTTTGAAGTCACTAGAAGACTTAAAACCCTTATCTCACCATCCTATGAATCTTAAGCTCATTCATCACTTATGAGGTCAAAATTGATCAATAAAACTACTCTTACTAGAAAAAATGACCTAAATAATACTTCCATTCACTTATATCAATCATTTTAATGGACCAAAATCACTATAAAAATCAAACAAGTCACCCATGTCTGCCATTCACAAAGACCTTAAGACTACAATCACTTTCATTGAGTTTCTCAAGCTCAAACCTTGGTGGTCTCAAGAATACCTTCAATCTCTCTTCCTATTGTCTCATTGAACATGATTATAGGATCTAGTCACATTATCATATCATTATAAACTTAGATTCAATATGTAAACAAGAAACTTCTTAATCTAGCACAGTCAACCACCTTCTTTTCTTAGGCTAAGAACATATTTATGTCAAGCTATAGGAATGATCATCTTCAGCACATTATTATGGTCATTACATCATGTCATCATGACCTTATGAGGTCACTAACACATCAAGATCATGCATCTTTAGATAACTCTATCATGTATTCTATCTATATATAGTTAAGACCTTATTTCAAGCCTTTTGATTAGATAGTCTCTGCTTTTAGCATTATTGGTCTTGTAGACCAATCTATGACTCATGTGTACTCTTGAGACTCATGATCAATGAGATCCTATATTGTATTTTTTTACCTCAATGAATATATGCTTATCCAAAATATAAATACAAACAAGTACATTCTTTCATACCATATAAAGGTTTGAACATACCTCAAATCAGTTTTAACATCATACTTAAAGATTCTAACAAACATTCTACTTATCTATGATAATTACACATACATATACCTTCTTGTCTATGTATTTTTTATATCATATTCGGTTATGCACACTTAGCAACCACAATGTTTTTATAACTCATTCATCTTTTCTAGGTTTTGATGAATTATCTTGATAGCTCCACCTAAGCCTATGGATTCCTTAAGGACTACTGTGTAAGTGTACAGAGCTAGGTGACAATTCCATGGACGTTACCCATAATGTGATCACATTATTTAATTAACATGATCACATTATTTAAATCTGGGCTCAAGATTATCAATCCATAATATGATCATGTTATTATGTAATGTGATCACATTATATTAAACAATCACGATTGCATTATTAATTAAAGTGATCACATTATTAACATTTAAAATAATTAGATTGCATTACCTATGTGTAAAAAAAACATTAAAAATAGAAACCCAAATGCAAAATTACTCATTTCCCACTTAAGTTCCCTAGCTCTGCACTTATTTTCATGATCGTGTTCTTCTTAGAAGACTCTAGAGAGTGTTAGAAAGCTAATAGATTCACCTCATATACCTATTGATTGATGATGCCACCATGTAGGAGAGGTAAGGTATCAAAATATTCCCTATTTAACCCTAATTTTTCATAATTTTCATTATTTAACCCTAGTTTTTAATTATAATTTGTTTGTTTTAACAACTCATCCTATTAACCCTCCCAACCCTCCATAGAAACCTTTGGTTGCTCCTCCTAATAACCCTCCAAAAAACCCTATTGTTTGTCCTATTTTTCCAACTAATCTTACTATAATTCCCCAAAACCCCATGGTAATCAAGAGGTTTTGATTAATAAAATTATAGGAAAGAAACTTGAAATTGAAGAGTTAATTGATAGAATGAGGGATCTCAGTTTGACCAATCTGCATCACACCCAACTATCCAATTTCCTATGAACCCTATTAGGTCAAATTGACTCTATAACAAATCAAATTCACCAGTGGACCTCATATAGGGATACTTGTATGACATATTATGTTGACAAGTTATCAACCCTTCATGTCAAGAATTTGGATATTTCAAAATCTAACATTTGCATGCTATTCATTGACCCATCCACCAATGCCCCATTTCCCATAACCATTAAACATTTTCCTTTACATCACTATGTACATAAATTAATCAAGGATAATTTTTAGGATCGATGGTGGATGGTCTTTGACTATCCACTATATAAAAACCATGAGGTCTCATTATATGTTTTGGGTAAAATCTACTATGAGTTTGTCCTCAACCTGATTCCTAATTATTTTGATTTTAGTGAGTTTCAATGTTGAGGAAAAGGCTCTACACAAGATCAACCAGGTGCACATCATGAATCTAATCTACCTATGCTTATCCATATCCAAAAGCCTCTTGAGCCTGAGATCCCCTCTATAGTTCAACAAGTCATGGAAATAGACACTCTCTATGCTCTTAGTTCACTCATTGATACACTTGTTCAACATGTGAGTAGGATTTCATAGAGTGATGCTATGAATACACCATAGGCTACCCAACCTCAACCTCACCCTTATAGTTCATATGGATCTATGTGCATAAGACCTTCTGATGATGATGGCATCAATGGTTTAGATGGCTTAGATCATATTCTTATGAGTGATGAGTTTTTGGCATACACATTTGGTGTGTAAACATCAATAACCACATAGATTTAGGTATATTTTATATAAATATCATGTTAAATTTAAGTTATATTTGCAAATTTAATTTATAAACTAATAATTAATTTACATAGAAATTTAATCTAATATATATGTCATTTTTTATGTTGTAGGAGGTGACGGTTCCTTCATCATCATAACCAACATTTACAACATTTGATTTATCGCAACCATTATTTTCATATTCAAATATAGGTGCTAGGCCATCCATAAGTATAGCTACCTCTGTTAGGATGACACCACTTACCTATACATGGGTAAAAATTATTTACATATATATTTTTCTCTTTTCATTTGTTGGGATTACATTTGTTTACATATATGTTTTTATCTTTGTATCTACTTTACAACTACTCTTCTCAAGAATTAATGAAAAAATAACACAGCCTATATGCAAAAACAAGTTGTTTACATATATCTCATCTATTAAAATAGGGTTTAAAAACATGCATTATATTACTTTTTAGAATTTGAATTTTTATAGAGGTTATGGAATGTATTTACTCTATCATTTAAGTATATATCCAAAAACTAGTGTTGTCTTTCCTTGAATGTCACCCAAGTGACTGTGGGTATATCTAAATTCACAATTATTTCTTGATAGTCCCAACACAAGGCTGTTTCATCTAATTTTTTTAAAATAAATAGCATTTCCATAATATATATTAAAAAATATCTTATACCAAAGCACCTTTTCATACCTATTATCTAAGCGTTAGCTTCCCGAACAAATATTCATCCATTGAATTTAAGACCCTTTTCACTTTATTTAGTTTTCAGGTAATTCCATCTAAATTTTGATGTGTGTCACCATTATCATGAGCTCCCCCAGTGAAAAATATTCCATGAAATATATTGGTATCTCTCTCTTGCTAAACATTATGTTCATAATCACACTCATAGAATGATTTTATCCTATTACTTAAAATAGATATAATAGTGTGACCCCAAGGTCCTATTGGAGGCAGTTGTCCCCATCTAGAGGTTGTGATTAAGGATCCTACTCCTACTCCTATGATAATGTTCCAATGTTGATGAATGATGTGGGATACGATTTCTCTACTTTTGTGTCTCTTACATATACCTACGTGGGTGATGTACCTCCCACTATTTTTTGGATAGATGGAGCTTAACCTCCCCTAGACCTAAAACTATCATTGAGAGTCTTCACCTAAGACTCAAAACCAACCACATTTTCCTCTAGCTGAACTTTCTCTTTCTTATTATGAGGGATCTACACATATGTATGATAAGTAGGGAGAAAAACATATGTATGCTTACTTATTCACACATAGAGAACTGCATCCACCAAAATATTATCGAGGATCAAATAATCCTAACCAAAGTTTATTTGATCATGCTTTACCACTAAGTGATTCACTCTAAAACAATATAACAAGAGAATAAATTATATGTCCAGTCACATAAAGAAATAATAACTGAGTAATAAATTAGAAATTAACATATAAAGTAGCTAAAAATAAACCACCTCACTACTTAGGTAACTTCATGTTAGTCTAGGTATAATTCCTAATTGGACCTCATCTTAGCATTATCCTCCTATCTTATTGGTTCCTCTTTAACAAGTGTATGCTCACCCTTGTTTCTCAATAAATTTTATCTCCTCACCTTATATCCTATACTTGTTTCTACATCTAAGTATCTAAATATTAGGGTGGTGCTTGTACTTAATGTTGGCATCCTACCATAATTGAAACCTACATATGATAATTTTATAAATGTACTCCTCCAATTAATAATCTCCCAATTTTTCCCGTGATGGTAGTAGAGTGTCCACCTCATTCACAAACTATCCTAAAATACCATAATATAGTAGAACTACCAAATATATCATTATCAGTGTGTCCACTACTCATGTAAAGTCTCTCAATGGTCGTATACCTATCTAACTAGAAGCCCTGATGTCCCCCACTATCCCAATCTCTAACCCTTAATGGTAAGGGCTCATGTGCTTATACACCTAATGCATGATGAATTTAGGGTGGCTAATAAACATAGCCATAAAACTCATGATCTAATATATATCCTTGTAAGCATATGCTAATACCTCTTAGACCCATGCAAATTTACATCCTTTCTCCTCAATAATCCTAACAATAGGTGCCCATCTATACAAAAGGAAATATGTCCCTTTGTCTCCTACCATATGGGAGGAAAATATTCTTGTAATATCATTTCAGAGGGTGAGGATAATTACCCACTGCACCCCCACTAGTCTTACCCCATACTTAAAAGCTATGTTATTTTCATCAACATTACCAAATTATTACACCCAATTAACAACCTTACCTCTATCACAATCCTCTATCAAGGCCATAATGTTGCCTTTAGCTATCAATCCTAGTATCCTAATCACAACCTTGAAATTGATAGTCTACTCTCAAGGGACTTGTGGGAAAATTAAACTATTTTATGACACATCCTAGTTAGTAAATAGGTTTCAAAGCAATCTACTTAATGGTACAACAATAACCACCTATACAATCTTGAGTATCCCTATTATCTATAGTGTGACAAAAACATTAGTCATTAATTTCTATATAATCCTAGAAAGCCAATCATACTTCATCACTCTACTTCATCAAATGTAGACACCTTTAAAACACAATTTAAAATATCCCTAAATAGTCTATTAATCTTGAAAATTCATCCAAAAGGAATTAGTTATGAGGGCCTTTCCTAAGTCAAACCCCAATTTTTAGACAAGAATTAAATCAAAAACCACTATAGTCCAACATGTAACATATTATAAATTGAAGATCTTAACCCAAGTATATTTATATTTATCAATGAAAAAAAGAAACTAGTATAATATATATTCCCTTTCACTTTAATCCTCTAATTTTGGTTTTGGTACAAGGCTATTGCTCTAACACTTCAATAGATGTCTTATCAATTTATATCTGAGTGATTTTCATGTGCATGCTTGTCTTATTCTTTCCTATAATGTGTCATTTCATTCATGTACTTATATAGATAGATATTTTTATATACAAGTTCTTCTATTGATAATTTTGTTTTCCATATATAAGATTTTATGAACTTTATAAAAACTAAGTGACACCTTATTTACATAAATAGTTGATGGCTAGAGTATACACTCCTCCCTCTCTACAATCTGAGACAGACATAGGCATTACTATTACAATGCCATCTTCACAAGCACTGACAGAGGTACATATTAGTTATTGCAATTTTAAAATGTTAAAATATACTTGTTTTAATAATTTTAGTACATATACTTGGGGAAAATATAACTTATGTAAATGTATTGTTTATGAAGGGTTCTCCTATGATAGATGATAGTCCCAATTAGATGGTGATTGGGGAAACTTCTCATGTTCCTCTCATATTTGAGATGCCTATTCGGATCACTGAGCCTGCCATTAACATGATTGAGCATGAAAAATAGATTGAGCAGGATCATGAGCTTGTAGTAAGTGCACATGTTTAAATGATTTATTATTATAGTTTAAAATTATTTTCTTAAATTTTTTTTAAATGTATTTTATGTTAATTTCATAATAATTCTTATAATTGAATAGGATCAATTATAAGCTAGCTATGAACATAGGACCCACAATCAAACCTTGGAGCAATCCAAGGCATTAAAGGGGTCTCTATATACTAGTAGTACATCCCAAGGAGAGTTTTCTTTTTTAGGAAGGAAAAGAGAGGGATGTTATTTGATGAATAGGATGTCTTCAACATGAGATGTACTTTTTCATATGCATATATGTCAATTGAGGCATTTTTGGCATTATATATGTGTATATGACATTCAACCAACATTAGATACAATGTTGGTAGATGTAACCTTTTGTATGCCTATTACGGTAATATATGTATTATTAACATTAGACATGTATGTTACCATATTGTATTCCTATCATGGCAATCTATCTAATTTATATTCAATTTTTATTTCATTATGTGTTATTATGCAGTGTTGTTTTGATCTTCTAAATTATTATCTATCGGATCTCATATTTAATGTTGTATGTGCATAAATGAGGATTAAAAAATTATTATTTTTAATGTTATAAATCTTGGATCTTCCATATTTTTTAAATCACATTTTTTATTTCATTGTGTGTAGTGGAAATGACTAATGACACTCTTATCACTTAGGCTTAATGGCCTTCTTCTCTTTGTACTAATTTTTTTACACTTTGGAAACACTTATTTGTGTCATTATACCTCTTAAAAACCTCTCACATTCATTCTCTAACTCATTTCATACATTCCATTCACAAACATCCTCTCACTCTTTCACTATCTTCTCATTAGGTAATCCTCTTAGGTTTCCAACATACCAAAACTTGATATAGGTCTCAATGAGTCATTCTTATATGGTCAAATCACACCTTCCTTAACATATTACAAGCACGCAAACACAATTCAAATTTTAATCCCACATATAGGGCACAACAAGGCACACCAAGGTACCCTACACAACAAGCCACCCTATAGGCCTGTGATAGAAACATGGAGTATTAGTTCAATTTCAAATCTCTCATGCATCTTATAAGAACTAAAAAATCTTCTTTTCCAATGGGACCATCTTCCAAGTCCATACTATTAAATGACACACTTGATAAGATTAATACACAACTCTTACTTCCCTTTGCAATATGACTATTAACCCAAAACAATATATAGATAGGGTTTTTTTGTTTTGTTAGACAATGTGTTGAATATTTACCATTATATTTTGTATAAAAAACAATTAACCTTACACCTTAATGATCATTCTCAATCTATATATCATTATCTACACCAAAGTCATACTCCCTTCATGATAAACAACCATTTACTTTCATATTGGATAGCACCATAGGCAAAAAAGGGTATATGGGTATATGTGTTACTCATTTATCTATAGGTATATATAGGTTCAACATGTTAAAAAATAATAACATGATGACTCACAACTTACTAACCTGGTGGAATCATTCCAAGCTCCCTTCCTAGATTGTGATCTATAGTCACTTCTTAGTTACCACATATAGTCATTAATCCACCTATAAACTTACACAAATGATAACATATTCATGTCCTCAAGGAAATTCAAAGATAAAATGAAACTAATGCAATCACATACATTAAATGGAGAATCCTCAACAAGTTACTTTAGAGGTCAATAGGTCAATATATCAATAAGTCAATTAATCAATACCACCTAATAGGTCAATAGATAAATTTCCACCTAATAGGTCAATAGGTAAAAGTTGTAATTTTTTTTTTAAATTTAAATTTGTCAAAGTTTTCAATAGGTCAATAGGTCAATTACTCATTAAGTTTCTAGGTCTCTAGTTTAAGTTGTCAAAGTTGTCAAAGTTCAAGTTATGGTTGTAAAAATCTGATTCCAATGCTTCCTAAGTGAAAAATGACACCACTAACACATTTTTGGGTGCAAATAACATCTAAAACCAAGTTTTTATCCTCCCACTAGGTTTGATCAACAAAACCACCACCCATTTTGGCCTCAAAAACACCCTTCCTAATACAAGAAAAATGCAAATTTTTAGCCTAAGTTCAAACACACACAAAATGAAAACTATAAGTAATTTATTTGAATCTTTAGATCCCTCATGTACTTATTTAATCCCTTTAATCTCATCTTATATCACTTAGGTGGAAGATTCAAGATCAATATGTTAGACAAGTTATAGTGATGAGTCCAAAAAAGCACGTTTTTGTCAGTGAACAAGCAACTTCTCAAGATTCAATTGGAATTTCTACCTCCAGGACCTCCACCTAAAAATATATCACTTTTATCACATCTATATAGGAAAATAACATGTTATTACACCACCATGATGTTTGAATCCACCTGAAAGTGCAAAAACACTACCATTCTAGAGAGTGGAAACGTTGACAATAAATGTTGTCAAAGTTCAAGTTATGGCTATAGAACTCTTATTCAGATGCTTCCTAAGTGAAAAATAACACCACAAACATATTTGGAGGGGTGGATAATATTTAGGAACAAATTCTTAGCCTCCCATCAAGCCTGGTCGAAAAACCCACCACCCATTTTGTCCTCAAAAACACCCTTTCCAATACAAGGAAAATGCAAATTTTTAGCCTAAGTTAAAACACACATTAAAAAAAATGCAAGTCATTTATAAAAGCCATAAGATCCCTCACGTACCTATTTAATCCATATAATCATACCCTAGATCACTTAGGTGGAAGATTCAAGATCAATCCTTTAGATAAGTTATGGTGACAGGTCCAAAAATGCAAGTTTTTGTTAGTGAACAAGCAACTACTCAAGCTCCAATTGGCATTTCTACCTCTAGGACCTCCACCTATGAATTTATATCACTTTGATCACATAAATAGTAAAATTACATGTTATCACACTATCATAATATTTGAATCCACCTAGAAGTTCAAAAACACTACCATTCCAGAGAACAAAAATACTAACAATAAATGTCATCAAAGTTCAGGTTGTGGTTGTAGAACTCTAATTATGATGCTTCTTGAGTGAAACATGACACTATGAAAGAGTGTTCAAAGATCTCTAAATAAATTTTATGCAATCAAAATTAAATATTGTGAGGAAGTGTGAGTGCTCCAAAATTCCAAGAGAGGAAAAGTATACATTAACCCGTCTATTACAAAATGTGAATGAGTCGATTGATTGAGAGATTCTTCATTAAACTTCCAAAAGGAAAAGTGGGGTACATATAGAGAAAATTATGGAAACATAATAAAGCCTCTAATTTTCCCAATTAAATAATTATAATAAAATATAATTAACCTATAGACCCTTTATAACTAACCTAAGGAAGCTTAAATAACTTTGAATGGCCTTATGACCATATACGCAAAACCTAGTGGGATAAAGGACTACACTAACAACTCCCCTTAAGCATAGATTACGTGAGATGAGAATTGGGTCCTAGAATTGAAATCATAATGAGGTACTCAAGTACATAGTGATGAACATCCATAGGAGGAAGAAGAAGGTGGAATAGCCTAACCCCAATGAGAGCTTATAAATGAACAAACTCACTCTTTGTGAAGGGCTTGGTCAGAATATCTACAATCTGCTCTAATGTTAGATAGTATCAAAGATCAATGAATTTATCATTGATAATCTCCTTGATGACATGCATGTGAATCTCTATGTGACTGGTCTTTTGATGGAGAACTTTATTCCTACAAATATGGAGAGTGTTTTAGTTGTCACAATAGATGATTATTAGCTTAAGAAACTGGACACCAAACTCAGTGAGAATCCCCTGATGATAAATTTCTTTAGTGGTGGCATTGATAGCCCCTCTATATTATACCTCTATTGATGATAAATTAATTTCATGCTACTTATTTATTGACCAACTTATTAGACCCAACCCAAGTGAGAAACTATAGCCTAAGGTGGAAGTTTGACTCAGAATATCTCTAGCCCAATCTGAATCTATGTATCCAATCAAATCAACCTTTGTTCCTACTCCATAGTGTATCCCATAGTTGTGTGAACCTTGAATGTAGTGAAGAATTTGATTTGATTCTTTCCAGTGTAACTCATGTGGTTCTTGCATAAATCAGGAGACCAAACCAGCTACATAGGATATGTCTGGTCTAGTGTGTGTGAGATAGATAATACTACCCATAAGTTGTCGATATGGAGTTGCATCAACAAGTGGTGTAGGACAATCAACCTCAAGCTTCACACTAGACAATAAGGGAGTAGGAGATGGCTTATAATTAGCCATGTTAAACATTGCAATAAAATCAAGATAATACTTAGATTGTGATAAAGTTATCCTAAAATCTAACTAAATGATTTCAGTTCTGAGAAAGTAGTGCAGCAATCCCAAGTCTATCATTGAAAATTTGTCTGAAAGTGCAACTTTCACTACTGAGATGGATGATCATGAGCTCTTTATAATTAGTAAGTCATCCACATAATGAACTAGGATCAATATAGAATCATCCTACTACAAGATGTAGACATTTGAATCTGAGTGGCATCTGGTGAACTCAACTGTGAGGAGAAAGGAGTCCATCTTGGTATACCATACTCGAGTGGCTTGTTTACGTATGTAGATAGATTTTTTAAGTTTGTAGACCTAGGAATTATCTTTCACAAAGCCTTTGTTTTCTCCATATATATCTCTTCCTTGAGGTCACCATTTAGAAAATCACTCTTTACATCTATTTGGTGAACATCCCATTGATGTATGGCTACAATGGCTAGATTGAGTCTTGTAGATGTCATCTTGACTATAAGAGCAAATGTCTCAATGTAGTCTATACTAGGCACTTGAGAAAACCCCTTTGAAAATATACAATCTTTGTACTTATTGACTGACCCATTTGTACCATACTTGGTCCAATAAACCCATTTGCAATAGACTAATTTTTTTCCTTTGGGAAGAGAGACTATGTCTCATGCTTTGTTCCTAAGTAGGGAAATCTACTCTTTCTACATAGCAGAATCCCATTCTAGAATGCCAGATGCCTCATGAAAGGTTTATGAATCTAAGGAAATGTCCATGTAGGCATGTGATGTCCCTTGAAACTATGATCATTTCCACCTTATATCCAATGGATTTCCAACCCATTTCCCAACACTTTGAAGTGTCTATCTAGCCCAAATAGGACCAAAATTATATGAGATTAGAGAATTAGGAGGTGAGTCATCATCATCTATAGTGTGAATGTGAGATGGAGGAGGAGAATCCTCATCATTTATCTCATCACTTGAACTTTAAGAAGAATAAGAGTCATCCTCATCATCAGGAGGATGTTGAGGTGGATCTATGTCACTGTCTGAAGTGGAATCAATGTCTAGTGAGACTTTTGAAGAGTCTAGAGTGCCAGGATTGTGTTCAAGTGGACCCTCACAAAACTTGACACTCCTTTTAGTGAACAACTCATGAGTTTTAGGATGGAGAATCCTATATCCTTTAACACCCTCTTCATACCCCACAAAGATACAAGACTAACTCTAAAGGTCCATTGCCTTGCATTTCTTCTTGGGAACATGGACCATTGTTGGTGATCCAAACACTTAAAAGTGATCTATTGTGGGCTTGTGACTATCCCAAGCTTCAAAAGGAGTGGTTCTTTTTAGGGATTTGTGTGGAACTCAGTTATGAATGTAGCACACATAATTGATTGCTTCGGCCAAATATTGAAGAGTAAGAGACTTTGATTAAATCATGTAGGTTACCATTTCCTTCAAGGTATGATTCTTGTGTTCAGCCACACCATTATGTTGAGGACTATATGGAACTATGTGTTGCATCTGAATCCCCTCTGATGTGCAAAATTGCTCAAACCTATTTTTGACATACTCCTTTTCATTGTCAATCCTTAAGATTTTAATGGAACATTCTAACTACTTCTCCACAAGTGCCTTGAAGTCCTTAAAGTGATCAAAGACCTCAGACTTTTTTTTGAGAAAAAATGCCTAGGTGTACCTTGAAAATTAATTTATGAATATGAGAATGTATCTTGTCCTATTGAATGAATTTTTTGGAAATGGACCTACTAAGTCACTGTGGAATATCTCTAGCTTTTGTTTAGCTCTCCTTGCTTTTACCATGTAATATTTCTCTTCTGGATGCTTACCAAAAATGTAGCCATTGCATAGGCCATTTGAGAATTTAACTTTAGGCAACCTTGAAACCATGTCCTGACAACTGATTTAATCTAGGTAATGGTAATTTAAATGGCCAAATCATTCATGCCATAGTTTACTTACTTTATCTACATGAGTAAGCAATGTAGCTAAGGGCTGATTTAGGGCAAATTGTCAGAAGGTATATAGCCTAGACTAATGATTGGCCTTCCCATAAGACCCTTTGGTGTCACTATGCATCTCTTTTATGACCACTAAATTAGGTGTGAACTCAACTTTCTTCCTTGCACCTATGTGAGTGATTTGATATACTGACAAAAGATTGGTGGATAGTGAAGGAACACACAAAACATCATTGAAGGTCCCATCACATAATTTTACTGATATTTTACCACTGACTTTTGTTGAAGTGTCATCACCCATGAGAGTTGAAGTCATAGAACATGGCTCTATTTATAAAAATAGATCCTTTGAGGAGGCCATGTGATAGGAAGTACCTAAGTCAATAACCCAAGTTAAAGACTGAGAAGCTACTACAACAAGTGCCCTGCCCTTATTTTCACCCTTTTTTCTATCTTTTACCTTTGTAAAATATTGTACAAACATGTTTTGAGATGAAGATTCATGAACACTAATGTTGTTCTTCTCAGGCATCTTATTTAAGGTGTCAATCTTCTTTTTCATGTACTAAGATTCATCATGCCCATGTTTCTTACAAAAGTTACATTTGAGTTTCTCCTTCGTAGGTTTCCTACTTAGGGAGGACTCATTTGATGATGCCTTAGGCTTGGCATCTAATTTTTTATTCTTATTATGCTTATGTTCTATTTTAGACTATTTCTTCTCCTATTTACTATTGTTATAAGGCTTCTTCTTGCCCTAATTGACAATCAAGGCATGTGATTTAGAAGACTTCATTGCACCCATTTGAACCAAATTATCTTGCTCCTAAATTAGATTAGCAAAAAAATCATTGAATGATGGAGTTTTCCAAGTGGATCCAAGTGCATGTTTGGTAGCATGAAATGTGGATACAAAAACTAAATAGTCATGACCCAGTTTTGAAAGCACAAATAGAATCAACTAGTCATCTATTTTCTCAATGCCACATTGTTTCAACTATAGTCTCAATGATTTGAACTTTGTAAATAAGTCTTGTAGGGTGTCATAGTCACCTAGGATCAATGTAATGAGCTCATTCTCTATCTCATGACCCCTCATGATGTCCTGCACTCCAAAAATATTGTCCAAGATTGTCTAGACTTCATAAAGAGTTTTTTGCATATTCAACATGAAATAGGGGTTGGGAGATATTGATAGACATAGAAACCCATAGGCCTCATCACATCTATTATACCACTTAACATTTTTTAATCTATAGATGGATCGATTTCCTCACCCATAGTAATCTGATAGATTCCTTTACCTCTCAAATTGAGTTATATTTTAGACTTCCATTCTAGATAGTTAAATGGTGTGAGTGGTTCAATGTTTAGATACATTAGTGCAGATTAGAATGAGACAAATTGTAGAATTGAAATGAAAGAAAAGAATATAAATTACATAATATATCTACCCCTTAAACTATCAAGTATACCCCCCTGAAGTTTACAATGTACACACACTTAGTCTTGGATGTTAGGCATAGTAAAGAATGTGTCTATGAGAAATCAGTGTGAGAAAGTATGAGAGGGATGCCAGACACTGCCGATAATATGTCTAAGAGGAAAGATAAAAAGTTTTGAATAGAGTTTTAGGCTATTACACCATATGAAAAATAAATGTTACAAAATTCTTGAAAAAATGTCACCAATGCATAGAGGTCAGGAAAGTATGCACTTTAAAAAAAAATGGTACCCAAAAAGGAGCTACAAATTGAAAGTTATAGCACTTACTAGTTCTTACTCCCACATATTCCTAAACTCTTTCCAAAAATGTATTACTCTATCTATTCATTACCTTTCACCTAAATTTTTATGTGCTCTTAAATGTCCCATAGGGTTTCATAGCTACTTTACTACAGGATTATGAAACTGCTTTACTTTAGACTTTTAATTTAGTTGACTACTCTAAAATCTCGATTGGGTCTTCCAGTGTTGATTAGGTTTTGTCAACTGCTTTAGTTCAATATTTTAATATAGTAAGATTAATTTAAAATCCTAATTTGATCTTGCAGTGTTGATCAAGTTTTTCTAATTGCTTTACTATTGTCAGAGATTAGTAATGCCACTGTTGAATCTTGATTACTTCAAAGTAGTTGAGGTTGAGAAGCCCAATTACTTTCTATAATGTATTTTAGGTTTCTACAACTAATTTACTAATTTCAAATATTAGTAATGCCACTACTGAATCCTACATACTTCAAAGTAGTTAAGGTTGAGAAACCTAATTACTTTCTGTAGTGTATTTTAGGTTTTTTGGGTTGCTTTACTTCACAAGTTAGAGGTAAAGTAGTGCCAAAAACCCAATTTTATCTACAAGTAGTTGTCAAGGTTGAGAAACCTGATTACTTCCTAGGTTTTAGCACTTAGAATCTTGATTTCTTCTTCCAAGAGTAATTCATGGTTATAAAATAACTTTACTTAAATTTAAGAAAATAAAACAAAGTAATGTTGAAAGCCCAAATGGGTCTAGCAGATAAGTTGTAGTACTTAGAAAACCTAATTAGGTCTGGAATCAAGTAATGGCCCTCCAAAAACTTTATTTGGTCTACAATCTTGTTTTCAGAGTTTGTAGGCTTGATTACTTTGTCTATATAGAGGTTTGACTAGATATAATAATTTTTTTTTTGAAAAAATCTATAAAATTTCTCAAAAATCTAAGAATAACCCATTTTAGATCTCAAGAAACCCACAAAATATATGCAAATAGCTTTTTTTATCAAATGAAATTTAACATGAGTTTTGAGGTAGATTAATAAAATTCCTCCAAGGTCAAAAATGGTAGCCAAAACTGAAGAAAAATCAGCAAGGTGAATGCATGGAGGATTTTATTAGGTAGTTTGAAGCATGAGGCTATCAAGAAACCTCTAATACCATGAAAAAGTGTGCCAAGATCTCTAAATAGATTTCAAAAAATCAATGTTGAATCCTGTGAGGTAGTGTGAGAGCTCCAAAATTCTAAGAGAGGAAAAATATGCATTAACTTGTCTATTGTAAAATGTGAATGAGTCAATTGATTGAGAGATTATTCATTTACCTTAAAAAAGGAAAAGTGGGGTACATATAGATAAAATTAGGGAAACATAAGGAATCCTCTATTTTTTCTAATTAAATAATTATAATAAAAGATAATTAGCCTATGGACCCTTTATAACTAACCTAAGGAAGCTTAAATAATATAGAATGGCCATATGACCATGTTGGCAAAACCCAGTGGGAAAAAGCACTACACTAACACGTTACCATCATCTCCTAGGGGCATATAAAATCTAAAACCATATTTTTGGACTCCTGTTAGGCCCTATCAACAAACCCACCACCCATTTTGGCCTTAAGAACACCCTTCCCAATACAAG
Source organism: Torreya grandis (assembly GCA_037957365.1). Classification (NCBI taxonomy): domain Eukaryota; kingdom Viridiplantae; phylum Streptophyta; class Pinopsida; order Cupressales; family Taxaceae; genus Torreya; species Torreya grandis. The sequence continues at coordinate 164,497 of JARHVA010004938.1, forward strand.
AAAAATGCAATTTTTATCCTAATTTTAAACATGCATAAAACAAAAAAAGTAAGTCATTTCCATGAATCATCAGATCCCTCATGTAATTCTTTAAACCCTCTAATCATACCCTATAGCACTTAGGTGAAATTTTTGAGATCAATTCATTAGACAAGTTCCAATGATGGGTCAAAATGCAAGTTTTTGTTAGTGAACAAGTAACTTCTCAAGATCTAACTAGCATTTCTACCTATGGGACCTCCACCTACAAATATATATCTTTGATCACATCTAGATAGGTAAATTACATGTAATCACATTGCCATGATGTTTGAATCCACCATGAAATACATTGTCACTACCATTTTAGAGAGCAAAAATACTGATAATAAATGTTGTCAAAGTTCAAGTTGTGGTTGCAGAACTTTTAATCAAATGCTTCATGAGTGAAAACTGACACTTTCAACATGTTTGTGGGGGTGAATAATGTCTAGGACTAGCTTTTTGGCCTCCTGTCAAACCTGATAGACAAACACACGACCCATTTTAGCCTCAATAACATCCTTCCCAATATAAGAAAAATGCAGTTTTTTAGGCTAAGTTCAAATACACATAAAACCTAAGCTTCTCTTAGCTTCAAGAATATAGAATTTTTTACTGACAGTGCTAACCACATGAAGGTGGAAGCTTATATGGCACCACTAACCTACAAAAAAATATTAGTAACTAATTAAAAATGAAATTTATATATGTACTACTTAGAAAATAAAAAAACATTTGGTAAAATTGATTACATCTACATTTAAAAAGTCAACATACCTTCGTATTTCAATCTAATAAACCACTAGGATATGCTCTAACCTTGATATTTTTATAATCTAAGTTCTAACTTTCCATAGTTTCCTATTTAATGGCCTCCCATGATATTTTTATAATTGAATATTCATTGTAAGAATCAAATTTGAATAGTGCATTATCAAACAACCATTGATCTGATGTTGTTTATAGGATATCATCAAAACCAAGTTCTACTGACTACCACTAACTTAATGGGATAGCCAACGTTTTCTCCATCTATAACTGGGGAAGTCAAATTTTTTATTTCTCTTTACACACCAACACAAGTAATAATCAGTGACTTCTTTGTTATCTTCATCTACAATAACTATAAAAACATGCCGTGTATCACAAAAAATCATTTTTAATGATAATATGAAGATATATTAAATAATGAGAATAGATTGTATATAATGAAAAATATTCTACATCATCTGATACATGGTCAAAGTCATCTGATGATGTCATATCTTCAAGTTGCAATTTTATTGGTGTGTTGATTGGAATTAGAGATTTGGAACTCCAATCATCCACCCACTCTTGCAACTCACACTCATTCTAAATAGATTCCACGTATGCAAAATAGAAACATGCCAAGTGTCTCATATGAACAGTCCAATAACTTGCATTTGAAATACAAAATGAGTGGTGGTCACTTGAACCTTTTAGAGTCATACAATCCTCATACTTTGACAATTTTTCTTCCTCCATTAACCATAAATGTCTATGAACATTTTAATTTGGTTGAGCACCATAACACATGTTCTCATTACACCATTCAACCATAGTTTTTGCATCTATTAAATGAACACCCTCTTCAAATTTCAATGCCTCCCTTGCAATATATCTTTTTACACATGCTCCAGTACCATCATGCTCCCCTTTTTCATAGCTAACCTTGATGAAACTCCAAATGTGTTCTACACCAGTGGTAATGTGCATCGTACTCCACCAATAAAACATCCATGCATTTTTAAATTGTGATGTGTAATTATCTAACCAAATGAAATGTTGATTTAAATTAATGTTCCTCTAACTCAACTATTCATATAACTTATAAAAATAACCTTGCACATACTCTAAATAATGTGATATGTTATCATTGATATAAAAATTGTACTCCCTTAATATTTTCCATTTTTTCTCTATACTATCAGGTACATGCATGAATATGGAAACTTATGATGACTTATATTGCTGCAGTTGAACTTCCATTTTGGGTTTAAATATGTAATTGTCTAAAAAATGAAATACTAAAATAATGGAACCAAGTGGGAGTGTATCCTTTCATATATTGAAATGTTCATCCAACCATCTATCCGCGTGTGTGTGCCTTGCATAATCATAAACAATTCTCTCCCTAAATTTGACTAAAAATTTGGAAATAGGTATCTTTTTTGTAACTAGCTCACACCATTTAGATTTTTTTTGATATTTTACTTTATAAGTCACTGATTTATATTTGCTTAAACCAAATAATTCCTATCTAATTTCACTTGTAATCTCCTCATGAATACATTTTTTTTAAATTTGGCAATCCACCATAAATGCTGCAATTTCCATTTAAACATGATTTGTTGTAAACTAATTTCCCATCTCATCTTTTGTAGAATATAGTTGAAATAAATTCTCTAGTTAATTTTGGAGGTAATTCATTACCACACTCCTGTAAAATGTTAATATGCAAAGTATAATGAATATGGAAAAAAACATCATAGTGCATTGAAAATTTAACATGATGCCTACAACAACAAGTGGTGCATGTATGATTTATTTTAATATAAAGAGGTTTTGCCATCTCAAAATATCTTTGACAAATAGAAATTTGTGGATGTTTTTCCAAAAAATTAGATTATAATTGTGTTTGAGTCATATCTAATAAATTTTTTGCATACGGTTCATGATTTCAAAAATCAACTCTTATTTTCACAACATCTCTTGCATTGGGTGAAACTCTTGTATTGTCTTTCCAAAATTGAGCAAGTAACTCTTTGAGATTATCGGTTATAGCCTTGTATTTTCAAGGAAGTATACTAGAGAATGCCCAAATCTCATTGGTATTAGGTTCGTTAAGTATTTCACATCTTGAAATTAATTTCATTAATGTTTTTCTATTAATATCAAGTGTTTGGCTTGTTTTTGAAATCAATCATTTTTTCCCTATATCAACACTTACTACACAAGTTGT
>JARHVA010004938.1:172500-197500 GCA_037957365.1 Torreya grandis
TCACATCTAGTAATTAACACCGCATTATGAATAAAGCCTAGTGCACTTATGTTACACATCCAGACCACATTCACAATCAAACATCTAAACATACCTGAGACAAGGCTCAACTAGGATTTCATCACCTAGAGGATACCTTACCCTTCCTGGTAATCCCACTTGGACTTCACTACCAAGGGGAGAACCCACTCTGTTCTCTAGCAAAGTATAAACTCTAGGGGAAGTATATATAGGCTAAGCAACCCAGCTTATCTCTGGGCTCGTGAAGTGAGGGGAGTAAGCTCTTAGCACCAGGCCATGTATGGAACCTAATACAGATTTTGAGCAGCAAAACTAACCTGAAACCAACTTTAGACTACCTCTTTTAGGACCCGTTCTAAAAGCCAACTTCCCAAACACAATCTTCTAAGGCATAAGCCAACACGACTCTAAAATCTATTCTTATGAATTTAACGTTTAGGGTCTGCTTGCCTTCATATACTTTTCTATTTTTATCTATTTTTTTTTGAGCTAGTGAGGACACATTTTTTTGAGCTCCAAGAAAAACTCAAAACTTTCTTCTTTCTTCCAAAAAATTTCAGTTTTATGAAGTTTCTGGAAATACACAGTAACTGACATCAGTTTTTCCACTAACATCGGTAGCTTATCTTCACCGACATCAGTTATTTGACCGACATCAGTAACTTTCCTCACCAACATCAGTCACTGCCAAAAATTTTCTTCTCAAAATAACAAGCTAAAAACTTGACCTTTTTGCTATTAAAAACACCAATTCTAGTTTTTTGAGGCTGAAACATACAGTTTTAAAACCAAAATATTTCTTGCCTTGGATGGTTTTGACACGTAGTCAAACCAAAACTCTTGTTGACCATGCAAGGCAACAACCACTCCCACCTTTGCCTTCTATATCAAGTCCTTTATGGAGTATCATTCAGACACTGAGCGTACTCCAACCCCAACTCAACCCCCTATTGTCCCTGAAGGGACCAATACTTTGAAAGATTCCTTGACCTCAATGTCAACGCTCTTCAGCACTATCTCATGAGAAGTCAAATGTGAGACTCTTCAGGCAACCCAGTTTATGGGATGCCAACTTCTTTAGTTGAAATGGCAATCATATCAATAGCCTCCGTAACCCAACCCATGGTCACCCAGGCCATTGCCTCAACCAATAACCCGATCATGACCAATCTTCAAAGTGTGACCTCTCCTATTTTTGGACATACCTCTATTGGGGTTTTGGTACCCCCTCAACCAAAAACCGCTCAACAAAGTTCTACACCATTCCAAAACTTAATTATCTCCATCCCACCTACTCTTGCACCCATCAACACAAGGGTGGCTACTCATCCTTTTGCTAGTGTTGCCACCACTCTACCACCTTTGGCGGCACCTAGTCAATTTGTGCCCACTAGCTTTATGACACAACCACCCTTGACTTCAACATCAATCCCCATGATGAACTACCAATATGTTACACTAATAAATATGCAACCTAGTTTGTCATACGCTCCATCTAACACCTTCTAAATGCCTTATAATGTAGGGGGTGCCCCACCTGCAAATCCATCAACCGATCTAATCAAGATGTTGATGGATAAGGTGTCTAATCTTGAGACATCCATTTTGGGTTCAAGAAATGTTCTCTCATATGAACAAATTTGTAATGAACCTATTCATCCTTCAGTCCCAATCTGACCATATCCTAGTCAGTGGGAACTTCCCAAGTTTACTCGCTTTTAGAGTAAGTAGGACCCACAACAACATCTAAGAGCATTCAGACATGCTTGTTACCTTATAACACATGATGATGCATTATTACTATGCACATTTCCCATGTCGCTTTCTGGTGTTGCCCTCAATTGGTATAGTTCTATTACCAGTCACTCTCTATTTACCTTCACTCAACTAGCTCAACTATTTTTTGACCACTTTTCTATCAACATCACTAAAAAGGTCTCCATCACGGATCTATATTCTATTAGACAATTTGATGATGAATCCATAACTGATTTTGTTGCTTGATGGAGAAGTTTAATTAACCAACTCTCCTTTTCTTTACCTCAACCTAAGCTGATTTAGCCCTTTTCACAAGCATGTGCCAAACACATTTCATCTACCTTATGGGTCCAAACATTTTTCACATTTGACGAAGCTTTCACCATGGCTAGGAAGCTTGAACTCTATGCTGTCAAAGAAAATAAAGTCAAATTGCGTAGTAAAAATACTAACGCAAAATCAAATGACTCTTCTTCCAAATCCTCTTCCTCCAATTCCAAGTCTAAGGGATCAACAAATGTTGTGGTACTTAGATCATCATCATCTACCACAACTAATCAATATAAACCTTCCACATCTCAAAGCATTACACGATAGTTCTAACAATGATACGTACAACGTCAATATACTCTAATTAGAGAATCATATGCATCCATGTTGGATAAACTAGTTAAATAGGGAGTCCTCAATCTCCCCTAAATTTGACCACCACCACAATTTGACCTCGCAAAAGCCATCCCTACATGGTATAGGGAAAATGACTTTTGTCATTATCACCATGTCAAAGGCCATGACATAAACAACTGTAAAACCTTCAAAAACATCGTCCAAGACATGATTGATAAAGGTGATCTTGTTTTGGATAACCCAAACGCGCCACCTAACCAAAACATAGATATCTTTAGACAACCTTTCCCTAACCATCCCCCTAGTCAAAATAACATTCAGACCATGGCCGATGACCTGCAAGAGCGTAATATATGCACAATCAACATGGTTTTGCCTCCCATCCCTAACCAACCTCTTCCATAAATCGAAGAGGTTAATCAACCTATTTGTCCATCACAGGCAGAAGAGCATTCTTCTCCTATTTCTCCTCCATAGGTGGAAGAACCTTCTTCTCCTATTAGTTCTCCATTGACCTCTCTTATATTGAAGGATGCTTTGACCATACCAGCACCACTAGCCCCACCTTCATCCTTCCTACTACCAATGGAGGACCCTACCTTTCCTATTCCTCAACCATAAGTAGAAGGCACAATCATCCCTGCCCTCTATCCTCTTGAGGAGTCACATTATCTAATTCCTTCTCCACCAAGAGAAGAACTTGTCTCTTTACCTACTTCGATTGAAGATGATCCAGTGATGACTCTTTCTCGCCTTTTGCCCAAGATCGCTGCATCTGACACATTTTCGGTCTCACAACAACCCACATCTTCTAAAAAACCAAAGCCTCGTCCAACATCTTCCAAACCATTCTCTCGATTGGTTGAGAACTTAGGATTTCTCCATTCAAAGAAGTTAGAGCATGAGGCATTATGGGAGTAACTCAAAGCTCCTTATCTTACACATCCCATTTCATCTCATACTGTCAACCCTTCTACGACAAAATCTCCTAAAGTCTCCAACAAAGACCAAGCTTCTACTTCCAAATCTTTAGAAGTCCAACCATCCACATCTAAACCTAAACCCTGACAAACATCCACCATACCAACACCGGTTAAATCCCTTAGTGTTTTCCCCATATCAAACTTCACTCACCCACAAGTGAAGGTAGACTTGAACCTTGCCTCCCACAATAGTAGTCCTCGCACCCAACCAAAGAAGGCTACTAAACCACATCGGAGAACTTTTCTCCCACCATCACCATTTCCCTCTACTTTGGGCGCACACCCATCCACCTTAATAGGAGTGCTTCCTACTCTGACACCCAACAAAAACAAATCACCTCCATTACTACCAACACCTAACAAAAATATACCTCCTTCAAAACATCCAACGCCTCCTACCATGAAAGTGTCATCTACGCATCTGGCCACACCGCCAAACAAAAAGATGGTATGAAACACTCCCTCAACAACGTCTAAATAGAAGTTGTCAACTTTTACTATAACACAACATGCAGACCCATTAGCATGTTCTTATACCTTATTGTTATGCCAATTGTTACAATCCTCTAACATCACTCTTCCTCCTATTAAGCCATACCAACCTCTCAGACCAAAACCATCTTTGTTTGATGACACTAAAATTTGTGTGTATCATCACACACTTGGGCATGACACTAAGCATTGTTGTGCTCTTAAGGTTGTCATCCATCAACACTTGAAAAAGGGCACTCTTCTCATTAAGGACCCCTTTGCTAAATCTCCAACACTGTCTCATGTCTCCCAACCCTTTTCACCATCACACTCATCAACTCTTAGATCAAAACCATCTTGGTTTGATAACACTAAATTTTGTGCGTATCATCACACACCTGGGCATGACACTGAGCATTGTTGTGCTCTTAAAGCTATCATTCATCAACACCTCAAAAAGGACACCCTTCTCACCAAGGATCCTCTTAACCACCCTTTAACCAAGCCATCGACACCATCCCATACCTCTCAAACATCTTCACCTAAATCAAAATCCCATCATCAGACTGTGGTCCCTCTACCACCTTTAACCCCATTATTCAAAATCAACACTATCAATGTGGTCACTAGGTCACAAACCATGAAAGATAAAGGGAAAGAGAAGGTTTCTCTCCCTCAAACATATCTATTTGTCAATCCCTTTAAACCATCATAACCCAAGATTTCAATCTTGGGCACATCCCATCCAACATCTTTGTAGCCACTTCATGACCCCATGGTGAAACAACTTCACCAAACCCCTGTGAAGACATTTTTGTATGACCTCATTCAAATCTCTCCACAACACCACCAAGCTTTAATCAAAGCATTACAAGTAGTGGAGGTCCAACTTGAAGACCCCCAACCACTGGTTGCTTTAATCAAATCCTTACCAACCATTGCCTCCATCACTGTCCCTAATTCTGAGATTCTAAACTCTAACCTGGAAGATTAGGATCTCGTCCTCTCAAACTAAAGCATATCAGGCAAAAAACTTCACAGGATGCATCCTTGTGTTGTACTCCTTGTCTAAGAAGAGCTTCATCGTCTTCTCTTCATCTCATTTATCCAACTCATTGATTATTTGCAATGGGTGCCAAATATTGTCCTTGTCACCAAAGAAACTGGGGGAATTTGACTTTATACTAACTATCATGGCATCCACCAAACATCAACCAACCAAGCATTGACCAAACATAAACCAACCAAGCATCGACCAAACATCAACCCACCAAGCATTGACCAAACATCAACCAACTAAGCATTGACCAAACATCAACCAACTTCTTAATCATCTCCAACACGTGACCAACATGGAAAGAAGTAAATGAGGCAAGTTTGCTCCTAATTGGCTTGGACCTTATATCATAATGCACAAGTATGGATCAAGGACTTATCATTTGTCTTCTCTTGAAGGCTGACTAGAACCTGAGCCCCTTAATGCCTTGCATCTATGACCATTCTACTGTTAATCAAGTACTCATTCACTTGATATTTAACTTGAGCTCATCTCTTGAGCAATCCCTATCATTTTAATCCTCATTCCTTTCAACCCTGTTCCCCTAAACAAACACTATGTAACCCTTTTATAAAGTATGAATGCCTTGTCCTAATAAAAGGGAGCCCTTAAACCTCTACAGGCTTGTCCATGACTAAAATTTCAGTCCAAAAAATATATAACTAGGATGCCTATTCAAAGGTCATAAAACTATAAATGTAGACTGCTCCCTCGAAGGATAGTTGCATAATTGCTATAATTAATAGACTGCTCCTTTGAAGGATAACTATTCAAAGACTTTCAAACATACAAAATAGAATATAGACCACTCCCTCGAAGGATGGCTATACCTAAATATTGCTACAAACAACACTCTCTCAGAAGCTTCCCACATCGATCAGCTTCACATATGACCATAAAACAAAACAACATCCCCACGTAGACTTCCCGCATCGATCAGTCTACCAAAAAACAACATTGACTGACAAACTATTAAGTCATGGACTTGCCTATAGTCATTCTCAGGGTCACCTATAAAAGAGGCAAAGTTATCCTTGCTAAAAAGGGTTACGCTATCTTGACATATCACATCATCAAACTTATTACCACAACATACTCAAGGGATTTCAAGCTCACTTAATGTCAAGTGATTTGACTATTTCTCTAACATAAACCAATGGTCAAAAGATGTAATGCATGAACGGGACTTTTATTTGCAAAACCCTTATCTATGCTATCATTATTGTCCATGTCAATGAAAGAGTAACACGCCTTTCACTTCTCACATCTTCGTCACATACAACCATACTCAATCTAAACCAACCAAACCTTTTTTAAACCACTAACATTATCATAGCCTATTCACACTAGTTTCTATGGAAACCAATACACATTGAAACTATCGACCACATAATTTATGCCAAGCATAAACCATTACTTGTTGAAGCATACGCATACTCATTTCATTTTTAGCATATGTCCATCACTAATATGGACACTTGCTAGGGATGGAAAACCCTATAATCAATGTTACAGAATACACCATCACATAATATGGAAAAGGTTGTAACATCATCATACCCTCATCATTTATAACTTGACCAAACCAACCTATCAACCATTCTAAACTACATTGTTCTGAGGCCCTTCAAACAGGGGCTATATAGGTAGCACTCAGCTGACATGACATCTTCTGGGGTTATTTCGGCCACATCCGTTTGTTCGTCTATATGATGGACACACCATTCAACCTTTAACCATGACTTAACCTAGTCAAACCCACATCCATAACCGACCCTCTTCCTCCCTTTTAGGGAGAACTACATTGGCCTGAGGCCCTTCCAACAAGGACTATGTAGGTAGCACTTAGTTGACATGGGGTCCTTTGAGGTTAGCTCAGCCATTCCTTCGTCCGTCTATCTAATGGACCAACTATCTATACCAACCTAAAATCATGACCAACAACCTTGGAGATCACGACTTTTTCCTCAGACCACAACCATTATTGAGACAACCCTACCTTGGTTGTTTTAATTGCATATATGCTACCTCATGAATAGTTAGCAAAATTGTCTACAACCCATATTATGACCCTCACATGTATTGTTGGATCGTGAGCAAGTTGATCCCCAATATTTGTGACATTTTCATGTTTTCTAGGAACACTTCCTGATCCTAGGATACTTGGAACATGATGACCATTGGAGCTATAGCTTCAATCATTTAACCCAATTAGCTATGACTAAATGTTGGGGACCTGTTATTTCAATTTTAGCACTCCTTGACCCTTGACTTGCGACAATTTGAACTGACCATCATGTGAAGTGGTATATGTGAAATCTCAGCTTTTGTAGCATTCACACTCAAACTTCACCATATCCATCCACTATCTATCAAATCGGCACCTGATATCAAGTTACCTTCTCTCGACTCCCACTTTGAGGGGGAATACCTCATCCCATACCTTGGGGTAATCTTTCTCTTATTTTTGTCTTGCAATTCGTCAAAACAACCAATAGGACAAAAACAACCTTATCCCATACCTGGGGCAACTTACTCCTATTTTTGTCTTGCAGTTCGTCAGAACAACCAACAAGATAAAAAGGGGAAAATGTAGACACCAAAATTGTTCTACTCCTTGGTCAACTCCCCCTTGGTCCCCTTGGTCCACTTCTAAACATTCCTAACCCACACACTTATTAATTTAAAATAAAATACCTATTTTAAATTAATAACACCACCCTTGACACCTCACCCATGACACATCACCCATGACACCTCACCTTGGATTCCTTGCCCTTGGATACCCTCATTTATCACCCTATGACTAATCATTCCAACTCTCCCACTAATCCTCATGCCTATTAAACCCGCCTTCAACTATTTAATTATGGCAGCTGAACTCGGTAGATGGAAGAATGGGCAAAAGGCTAAAAATAGCCCTTTTCCCCATTCTCTAGCCATCAACGTTGGTTAACCGTCAGCCGACACTGATGTTATCACCGACGTCGATTGCTTAAAACCAACTTGCAAGCTGAATGACAAACTAATCATAGACCTGAATGCTAATTCTCTTACCCAGATCAATTTTCTCTTACTCCTTGACTCTTTACAGGTATCAACATTCTATCAACACTCTCTTGGCTGTAGAGACTCTACCAAAGTGACTTCAGATCAGATTGGAGTATGGTATAGGGATCTCGACACTAGTTGTAATAGGCACAAGCATTCACACCCTTGATTCTTCAGCAAGCTAAAGCTAAGTATTCTTCTTCTATTTCATTTTAGTGATTTAGAAAGCATTAGCAATTAGCTTCTATTTAGGATTTCTAAATATCATCAATCAGACCTGACTTTCTTCTAGAGGCTGAGAGGCCTTCCCCATATCCTTACTCCTTTTGACAACCTATCCTCTACCCCTTGTCCCTCTAAATACCATATTCACTATCCTGCAATCCTCCACAAACCATTAAATAGACCCAGACTCCTTCCAGACCCCTCTGTTGACCACAACCCTGTCTAGGATCTATCTAAGGCCATTGCCCTGACCAACATTGACCATTGCCCATACTAATGTTGGTAGACTAACCGATGTCGGTAACCTTGACCAACTGACACTGGCAAAACTACTAAAGTTGGTGATTGTGACATATCGACAGCAGAATATAGGTACGCATTATCTTTATTTCTTTTGTTTAGTCTTTCACCATTTCTCTTTCTAACAACACTCTTTTATCAAAATTGGACTGTCATCCCTCAAGAAAGTCTTTGCACTTCTGGGACCGAGCTTTGCTTGGCAATCCACCATACATCTATCTAACATCTTCTTTGTTTTAGTTTTCTTCTTATCTAACAGGTGTCATCCTCCATAGCTAAAGAGGACCTCCTTCAATCATCTGGATAACGGTGCGCAAACTTCATCTGGGTACGTACAAACCCCTGACCATTAACCCTTAGTTTCTTATTTCTTCTGAATGTGAAAAAGTGAAAAACTTATAGAAACAATATACATATATATATACCCACACACACATACACACACACATATATACATATATACACACACATATATATAAACACACACACACACACACAGACATATATATATATATACACACATATATATACATACACACACAAAGATATATATATATATATATATATATATATATATGTATGTATGTATGTATGTATGTATGTATGTATGTATGTATGTATGTACGTATGTATAAGATGTTAATTTGGGCTAAATTTATTGGTTTAGGGTCTATAATTTAAAGGGTTTGGTGTTTAAGGCTTATGGCTTAAGGTTTAATGTAAATGATATAGGGTAACTTAGGGTTTAAGATATCAGATATAGGGTCCAATCACTAAGGTAATTAAAGAACATTTGAGATACTTGTGACACCTATTTAACATGTTATACAATCGATTGAGCCATACATCTTATTTAGGGGCTCAATTTTACCCAAATCACATAGGAAATTGCACAAATTGACTAATTAGATCAATTCATGATAGAAGATCGATCTTTTGATTTTTTCCCAAATCATATCTTACTATTAAAGGGGTTCAATTTTTCCTCAAATGCCTCGATTAAAAAAATTGACTAGCTCCTCCTCTTTGGTTAATTAAGTTAAAGGGGCTCAAAATAACTCTAATTCACTAAATAGATGCACAACTAGATTGGTACTCCAAAGGCTTTAGCCATAGGTTGAAAAAGTGCATGTTATGACATCTCATGATAAAAATCAATTATATCATAAGGAATGTATGCTTGTGGCACGTAGTGGGCAATAGGGCATAGGGATTGCAATTTACGCTATAGGGAAGAGGGATTAGGGCATAGGGTTTAGGTTTAAGGACTTGTATATTAATGTCTAATCACTAGATATGCCATGTGTTCAAACTAGATTCTTACTACAAAGGATGTTAATTGGGACTAAATTGAAGTTGGTAAATAGGTAAATTAAATGGTTTACAATTTAGGGTATAGTGTTTAGGGTTTATGGTTTACGACTTCTACGTTTTAATGTATATACATGGTTTAGGGTACATAGGGTCAATCAAAAAGATAATTAAGGATAATTTGAATCACTTGGACCCATGTGTCACTAGAGAATGTGTTTTTAGGTTTTCATTATACCATGGATGTCATCATGTAAATTGAGTATATTAGTTGAATGGGGTAATCAGTCAAGCGATTTAGGCCAAAATGATCCTTGTGAACTTAATTCTCAATCTAAATGATGTTAATTTCCAAGATAAAATTATTGGTTCAAGGTTTAAATAGTTTATATTTATGATTTAAAGTTTAGGGATTAAGAACATTAGGGATTCAGGATTAGGGTATAGGCTTTAGGGTATATAAAGTACAATATGATAATGATTGGGGAATATTTGAGCTCCTTGAATGTATATCTATGAGTAGAGAATGTGAATTTGGGATCAATTATCCCCTACATCATCACAAATTGAGCCTATGAAGTCAATTGTGGTAATTACTAATGTACTTTTAGTCAAGTTCATCCCTATGAACCTATTTTTTACTATATATAAAGGATGTTACTTAGGTATAAATTGATCCCAAGGGCCTACTAAGCCTCAATGTAATTAATTTCATCCATATGATATAAATTGGGGATCCAAGTGCTCAAAATATTAAAAAAATAAGTATTTTTTAAAGTTGATATGTAATTCAGTCTAAAGGAGCCATGTGCAAGGAATTATGTTCATATATAATGGAAATTGGGGCTTAATTTGCCTTGATTGCATACCATATTGAACCAATCGAGTATTTAGTTCTAGATGATACATAATTGGGGCTAATCTAGAATTTCCCAAAGAATTGTGTCAACATAATTTTAATTAGGGCCCTAATTACACACCTTATTCAAATAATTGAGCGTTTGATTGAATCTGATATGAAGTTAGGACCAATTGACCCCTCTGGAAGGAATTACTTCCATCTAATAACAATTAAGATTCTGATTGTACACCAAATTCAAATGAAAGAATATTTGGTTCAATATGATCTATGAAATTTAGTCCAAACAAGCCTTGTGTAAGAAATTTCATTCTTCTACTATCAACAAAGGGCTATGTTGGTCATAAATACATAACATATTGAATAAACCAAGTATTTAGTTTAGTTGAATATGTAATTATGGCCAACCAAGGTTCATGCAAGTAATTGAATACATCTAATGTCAATTACAACTTTGTTGGCCTAATTGTAAACTCTATCCATCTAATCATGTATTTGGTTTTATCTTATACATAATTGGGGCCAACTAGGCCCCATGAAAGTAATTTTGTCCATATAATATTCTAGTTGGGTTCCATTAGCCCTGATTGCACACCATATTGAGTCAATTGAGTATTTAAGTTTAATATGACATGCAATTGGGGCCACTCAAGCCCCAAGAAAGGAATTACATCCATATAATGTCATTTGGGTCTCTAATTACACCATGTGTTAAATCAATTGATATTTTTTTGAATACTATACACAATTGAGGACAACCATGTCCTATGTAATTAAATGCTTCCACCTCGAATATCAATCAAGGAATTTTCACCCTATGCAATGAATTGTGTCTATCTAATATCCATTACAGATATTTTCCCATAATTTCACATCATATTTAAACATTTGAGTATTTCTTTTAGTATAATCTATAATTAAGAGTAATTGGTCCCTGTGCAAGGAATTACTTTAATATAATGCCAATTATGGATTTGATAGCACACCATATTAGACTAAATAAATATTTACTTTAATCTAATAAAAAATCAGGGTTAAATGAGACCTAATAAATGAATTATGTCCATATGATGTCAATTGGGTCTCTAATTGCGCACCATATTATAAAAAACCAAGTATTTATTTTAGTTTGATACATAATTGGGGCCAACCAAACTCCATCAAAGGAAATATGTCTATCTAATGTCAATGTAGGATCTATTGGCTCGATTGCACACCATATTGGGATCAAAGGAATAATAAATTGATTCATAGGTTAATACATCTCCAATTATAAATCAATGCTATCAATTCTTGACAAGAACATTGGTCCCAAACAACAATCTTAATCTAAAACCAATATTTGGTCTTAAGACTACTAGGCCTAATGGCTCCTATTTAGGTTTTAGGATTTTTATAATATGTAACATGATCACTTTATTAACATGATCATGTTATTAAATACCATAATCACAATAATAACTTAGTTAATAACGTGATCACATTATTAACACGAGCACTGTATTTGAATTTTAATTTAATTCCTATGCCTTTTGGCTTAGGAATGGCTTGGATTCCTAAGCCAAAGGCTTGGACTATCAATGTACAACTAAATTTTGAAAGGTATGAACAAAAACAAATAATTTAAACTTTGATTACCAAATACACTATGAATTTCAATGTGGAAATTCAAAAACTTGATACCATTGTGATGAGCGCACTCTCCTCTTTCCAAAAATATGATTTTTATAATTTTTCAACTAATTTAATGTTTTAAATTATATTTATTTCTAACGTTTCCTTTTTATACCACTACATGCTGTAAACATACATGCCTATACATGTTCATGTAATTCATCTTTTGTTAATCCAAGTGAAAAATAAATTCTATGGTGATGTAATAGGCCTAATTCTACACACATTCAAAAAAATTTGATTTTCATTTTTTTGAAGGTAGTTAGGCATGTTGCACAAATGAACATCAATTTATTTATAAATTTTTAGGATCAATTTACTTGCAAAACTCATAAAAAAATTATTTATTGAAAATATGCAAAAAAATATAGGTGATGTGCTAGAAAATTTTATTTAAATTTTCCCCAAAGTGTTTCAAATAATATTAAATGCTGCTAAAATAATGGTGCACATTAAAACCATCTATCTACTATGATTTTTGAAAAAATAGGAGTTCATCTTCAAATTTTAGATGTTTGACTTAGTTATACTTAACCATTTTACAAAAAAAATTAGTGTTTTGGAAACTAGACTTGAAATTCTACATTTCATGTTTTTACACCATCTTCAAATTTGGAGTGTAGATATCTAAAATTATCTACAAAAATTCAAATTTCTAAAATTTCAAAAAACTCATGTCCACAGGTAGGCTACTTTTTGTCCCCCAACTTTGTGCACTTATCCTACTACTGTTCCTTATTTTTCTTATCAACAATTCTATGCTCATTTTGCTTGCATGGAAAGCTATAATTTTTGAAGAAACTTTCATACCTTGATTGATGAACATCTTGAAATTTTAATTCCATGCCCTCATAATTAACACCATCATTTTCTAACATGTTCCTAAATACCATGAACCCATCACAAACCAATATCAAGTAACCTCATTGTATATTAACAATGCTTATTTTTTTATAATTTACTTTAGGCTATTAGGCATTCTCTAAAGGACCAAGATGTGATACCAATTTTTGGAAGTAGATACTAAGAGGGGGTGAATCAGTTGCATCAAAATAACTATTCAATTCCATGAAGCATTCATTCATATAAAGATCAACGCATAAACAAACAACTACAAAAGCATATCACAAGAGAACACAAGAGATATGTAGGAAACCCTATTGGGGGATAAAACCCAATTAAACATGAACATGGAATACTATCCTAAAATTTCATGATCCAAATTTTAGTGAAACACCAATTTCACAAAGAGCTCCAACCCCTACCTAGTTAAACACTCACTCAACTAGTCTTTTGCAAGCTCTATCTTGTAAGGAGGTTCCAACCCCCTAGGTAACTTTAGAAATAACTAAGTCAACTATAATATATAATAATATTATAAAACTTGTTTCTAATCTTGAATTTATGATGACCTCCTTTTTTTGTACTCTTTTATCCTTCAATCTCACTCAAACAACCTTTTAGGCCTTCTCGCTTATCTAACCCTCTTCTTGGTAGTATTGGATCAAATGAACTTATTCAAAACATGTAAAGTCATATTTAAATATATATTACATATTAAAAATACATATCTTATGGTCTTCAACACCTTCACCAATATTTAAATTTTAGTGTTGAATATTTGTTAATTCACAAATATTCCAATTTTTGGATTTTGGTTTTGATAAATTTTTAGGGTCAGCATATGGGACCAGATCACCAAAATTTTAAGGATATAAATTATTTTGGGGGTCATCTCACAAATTTTTTAAATAATATATAATATTACAATTTAGTTCACCACACACACACACACACACATAGTATAAACACCACCCCACACCCCCCCCCCCCCCCCCCATATCAAACAATCCAACCATCATAACTAGAAATAGAGGATCCTAGAACCGAATGATAGTGCCAAATAGAGGAACTGAATGAAAGTGTTGGATGATAATATATTTATACTTAGAATATTTCTAAATGATAACATCAATTGAGATCATCAAATGACATTATTTTATGATAGTGTCAAATGGGAGTATCAAACAATAGAGATGAGAACTAAAAAGCTTCTTCCCCCAAATGGCATAACCAATCTATAGTATCTACTCTTTTATCTAAAAAATAAATCAAATGGTTTTAAATCTTACTTGTAAAAAATAAAAACCTCCTAAAACCTAAATATTATTACATACTTGTATTCCTCTTGAAGAGCTATGCAATTTTTAAAAAAACCCATCATAATCCAAGTTCATATGCAAAAGTTTTGACCTTCAGAAGTTGGTAGTTAGTTGTGTCATTTAGTTATGCCATTTAGTTGGGTCATCTGATTAGGTCATCTAGTTAGGTCATTTGGTGAGTCTGTATGTAAAATTTATGGCCTCCATAAGTTGGCAATTAGTTACATCATTTGGTTATGCCATTTAGTTGGGTTATCTAATTGGATGATCTAGTTAGGTCATCTAGTTTTACCATATGACCCAATTGGATGACCCAAGAAAATGGAATAACTTAACAATGCAACTGAATGCCAAATTTTGGAGGTCATAACTTTTGTATATGGACTCAGACTGTGATGATTTTTGTAAAAATTGCATAGCTCTTCAAGAGGAATCCAAGATTGCAATAATATTTAGGTTTTGGGAAGTTTTTATTTTTTATTTTTTATAGGTAATATTTAGATATTCCATCACCCATAAATGATTCACCACATCTATGAATCAAATTTTCCTAGATTCACCAAAAAATTCCAATAGGTTTTCCAGTAGGGCCTCTTAAACTTAACCCTGTTAGTTAACCTCTTGAATGAATATTCATACAAATTTACCCCTTTAATGTCAAACTAATGCTTGTAAATCCTTTTTATGACCCTTTTTCATCTCTCCCAAAAGGATCAAGAAACCATGCAAACTTTACACATGCAAATGAGCATCTAAACTTCCTTTTTAATCTTTCATTTCTTATTTTTCATTCACAAGAGACCTCAAAACATGATTTATTGTATTCTCATTCCAGCTATGTCGTCAAAATTCATAAACATGCTTGAAAAAAATGTACCAAACCAAAAAACATGTTAAAATGAGCATTATTACCTTGGAAACTTAACTTTACCCTCCATTTGGACCTCACTAGGTATTTATGCATGTTAGGTCTAGAACCACCAGTCATTACTTGGATCTTGAAAACACTTGGAAAAATCTTGAATTATATTAAAAAATTTATATTCATGTCAAATTACATCATACTAGGCTCATAAGTTGTCATCCTTATTCACATAGGTTTTATACTTGTCTTCTCAAGATACTACTAGGCCTATTCCATCACACTAGGTCTCTTATACAAGGATTTAGCCTCAATACTTGATCTTGATGGCACTGCAGATACACTTTAAACCTTATTAATATGTTTAAAATACCTTCTTATATGCTCTACCACTTATTTTCACACATTTTAAGTGAATTCATCATCTTGTTACACTACAACTCTATGATAATACTTCATACAAAACTCATGAATCTACTAGGCCCTTCTTGAGCTTATCATGAATACTTATCATGCCACTTCACATGATAACCTATATGACATCAATGAAATTAACATACCTTTTACATCAATGAAAAAATTAATTCCATAAACACATCAATGGAACATACCTCAACACCATGCATTTGAAATAATCATGTCATATGTTTATACTCCTATATTTGACAAGCTAGCCCCAAAAGATCAACTATTTGGTAGTAGCTAATTGACACCCATAGATTCATTATATATCAAGCAAGAAGAATAAAATAAATTCGTTATCCTTGTATCTAAATAATTATACCATTTTATTAAACCTATCTAATGTGATTTTATAAATCATGAAGTATCCTTAGCAACAAACACAATCAAGTTTGACATGAGTATTCATGAATATGGTGGCCTGAGTGAAATAATGAAACCAACAAGATTTGAAGCTAATAATGACCTGATTAAATGTAAATATACACATACTTTAGATAATGATGATGAATCCATAAGGTCATTGACTTGGGAAGAACCAAGTCCACATATTCTAGATCAAAAAATGATAATATGGATACTACCAAGGTGCCCATGTTAATTGAAGAACAACCAATAGTGGATTGACCATTGGAATATCATAAATAAAACATATATTTTAGGTTAGGTATATAATTTAATATTATAGTAATTAGTGCTTACCCTTATCCCTCACCATAGTTTAATTTTTGGACAAAGATATTTCTTAAATTATATCTTAAATACTTCATGTTAATGTAATGTAAGTTTGTTTGAATTTTATAATATATACCTGATCAACTTGCATGAAAACATTGTTAATAAGGATCTTTGGGATAATGTTTTTCAACTAAAAGGACAAAAAAGATGCAAGCATATGTCTTCCCTTAGTATGATTCCTTCCAACCTTATCAAAATCTTGAACATAACCTTGTTCTATTTTAGGTGCCTAACTAGTGTATAGATCTTGTTGTTTTTCATAAAAAATCTCTTTAAACCCACTTGAAAGTTTGAAATATATTGGAATGATCCTATAAATATTTTATTTTTGATTTATTTTTCTTTCCTTTCTTTTCTTTTTTTAATTTTCTTTTTCATTTCTTAGTTTATGGCTATTTTCTTATTTTATTTTGTTGTTTTCCTTGTTTGGCCTATTTTACAATTGTTTTGTCTTGTGGTTCCACATTAGTAAATGACAAATGATGAAGTAGAAGCCTATAAATAGGTAACATAAGTGAAATTTGTGTGAAAATCTCTTCATGAGTTGTTTTGTTGCCTTAGATCCTGTCATTGAGTCACTCTTGAAGGTTGAGATTATTGCATGTACCCTGAACTTGATCTTGTTGGGTAAGTTTGGGTAAAAATGGGTGATTATTGAAGGTATCCTCTTTAAATAAAGCACAAATTTCACAACTTAAAAGGAATTTAAGTCTATATGTATCTTAGACATGATCACCCTTTGTATGGAATCTTAGTATAGCCTTTCCCTTTCGCATTCAAAAATACCAAAAAAATAAAAAAACATTCAAAAATAAAAAAATAAAAAATCCACATAAAACATGTTCTATTAGCTCCTTAGAATTTAGTGTTAGTTTCATGTTAACGGTTGGCATATCAATTACTCATACATACACATGTGTGTCATGCTTCTATATTTGAGTGTGATACATGCATACACAAATACATGATCTATTTCTATTTCATATGTTGGTCCTTTCCTCTACTCATGTCATATGGACATTAGGGGCATCCACGTCTATGATCATGATACTTCCATCTTACATCACTCTATTGTCAATCTACATTCTCATGTTTTGAGTTCCTATATGTACTTACATGTGCCTTTATGAATTATTATATCTTAAATAGGGTACTTGATATGATATGAAATTAATGGTTTTTGCTAACACATTTGATCCATAGGCTACTAAATTATTTTTATGTTGGTTTCTTATGCTTTCCTTTATGCACTTTCTTGAGTGTCTTGCCTTGCTATTGTCTTTCTTGTTCGAGCACTTAAATATGCTCCTTTGTTTATGTCCCCATACCTATGTATGACATTATAATATGTCATTGGTTATTGTATGATCATTTTAATATGTCATCCTTAATTTTGTGGACATTTGATTAAGTTATGTGCCTTCGATTGTATGACATTTGAACATGCCCCTTGTTTGTGATCTCCTTAGACTAGTTCCTTTTGATTTGATTTTGAGTGTTAGTATGTGTGTACTTGATTTAATTCTTTAATTTTTAGTATTAGTATCTAGACATTGTTATGATATTATCATGTATATTAGGCCTTCATGTGATCACATTATTCTATGTGCTTCAATGCTACATTTACCTAGTCATCTTCCTTATATATGGTAGATGGTTAAATTTACAAATTATATAGTTATCTTATCCTTTTGAGGTCAGGTAAATAATGGTTTATATTCTTTCCTCAACTCAAATAAGAGGTGGTTATTAGTGGGGGCATGAAATAGAGGTGTGTTCTCCACATTTTCCATAATTTTCAAATTCATTAGGGGCATACTTTGGAAGCATGTTCTCCACACCTATTCAGTATTGGTACTTACATCATTTTTCAAAATCAGTGGGGCCATATTATATACGCATCATTTACACACATTCATATTTTTTAGATTCAATGGGGGCATGTCATATAGGCATGACTTCCTTACACTCATAATTTTTAAATTCAACGGGGGAATGCTTCCATGTTTTAGAGGCATGTTCTTCACACTTATTCATTAATCAACATCTTCATATTAAGTGGGGGAAAATTTTGGAAACATGTTCTCCACATTTTAAATTATTCTAGTTTTCATATTTCTCAATATATTTTGGGGGCATGCTTTGGAAGCATGTTCTCTGCACTTACATAGTTTCCAAATTTTCCAAAACACATATTTATATAAAATTTAGATTCACATATATGGTATAACTATATACATTAGTACCATTTTTATACACACTTTCAGCATGAGACATATCTAAGGTGTATACTCTATTCAATGTGCACCTAATATTAGAAAATCCAAATTAGTTTTAGAATGAAAAATAATCTTAGTACTATCATCACCCACTAAAATGTACTTTTACATACTGATACCTAAGATGTACCTTTACATAATGTATTGATCCAATTTACTACAATATTTGGTTTATTTTTGATATGGTTGAGGTGATTAAATAACTCAATCTTGCCAAGTTTTCAGGTTGGACTTGATTGTATCATCTATCCTTACCAATTTGATAGTATGAGTTGACTTTGTTCACTCATGCTTGCCAAGTTACAAGTATTATTGGGTTGCACAATTAAGCTAATCTCAATTATATAGTGGCAATTCATGTTTTATCCAAGGTTGGGGGCATATGCCTTTCAATCTATTTCTCTATATTCTTATATATATGCACTTTTAGGATTTATATATATTTTTTCCTAATATTAGTTTCAAATACTTACAATGATACATCTTTCAAATCAACTTGCCAATAGGCAAGGCAGTTACATCGCTACTATAACATGCTCTTGATTATAGTTCAGGCACAAAAAAATCACTCAAGTTAGACTCAAGCAAAGGCAAGGTGTGTTATACACACCTAGGTACATTTTCCTTTCTTTTAAACTAAAAATTTCATTACTAGATTAAAGGGGGGGAATTTATACAATATTTTATGTATTATATATAACCTTAGTCTTGTACACTTTTCAAACTTAGAACTTGCATGTTTTCCTCAATTCTAGACCTTTCTTGCTTTTTAAAGTCTTGCATTTTCTCTATCTTGTGCCCCTTGGCCTCTCTTTTAGTCTAAATAGTCTTATGTTGATGACCCAAACCTTATATCCTACCTAGAATAATTAAATCCTACTTATCTTTTACCTCTACAAGTTGTAAGTATATACCTAATTTCTTCCTCCCTAAACACTAGTGTCTGGTATAGATACATTGACATTAGTGTCCTGACCTGACGTAAGTGTCCAATACACTAAAGTCATCTAAATAATAAATGAAACTTATCATAATGGTCATACTAACTTATTCAATAAGATTTAAATATCTAAAGGGATTGATATAAATACAAGATCAACCCTCATTCATTCTTTATGTGGAAAACCCTAGTACAAACCAAGGAAATTTATCAAAACACTCAACCAAGCACTTGATAAATAAAAGATTCCCTATTTTATCCTATTTTCATATTATTCATATGGAAAACACATACATAGTTATGAAGTATTAAATTATTATCACAATATCTTTATTTTCCAAGTTACAAGCTAGGTCATTATTGTACTTGCTTTACTCATATCACAAAATTCACAAAGAACCCAACATGTAGGAGAGAACTACATCAGTGTAAGGCCCTCTTGAAAGTATTGGATATGTAGGTAATACTCAATGATATAGTAATATTTTTTGTCAACTCAAAACCATGTTACCACTAACCCATTTTCTCCGAAGGTCACTATGAAGATGAAGAACTAGGTTTTTACATCTTCATGAGGAGTGATAGTCTATGACCTAGTTCTCGATGCAATAGAGTGAAGATGAATTCAAACCTATATGCATATAGGTGGCTGCATATTTTTATATAATTTATTCCATACAAGATACATGCATTAGTTTTAGATTGTAACATAGACACAATTATTCAAGGATGATGATTATGCATGTAGTTCCAAATGTATCCAATCCCAAACTCGATGACTATTACAAATTTTGATTCTAGTCTAATTTTTACCTATTCCAAATCCAAAACTACATTATCATCCAAATAAGTTAAGTAAATTTCCTCTTTACCATTTATATACTTTGCATAATTATACTTACTATTTTTAACCTATCTTAGTTTAATAAATTTAGTATATGCTTATATCTAAGTTTACCACCCAACTGGCTTGTTGTAGATCTAATCATCACCCTTGTGCATTTTCATTTTTATATCCTTAACCCTATCTACCCAAGTAGGATCCTTATAAAATTTAGGTTTAAATAGTATTAGATGTTATTCTCCACCCTAGACATGGTGGCAATGCCAAATTTTAGCCATGAAATACTAGAGGTCGAGATCTCTAATTACATCTTGAATGTTGAGAACATTTGTTTTCTATTTTTTTACATGTAGTGACATTTATAAATACACATATTTGGGTAGATTTGGATATCATGGTCCTTGGAACATATGTAATTTTCATATCCTAATATTTTGATAGTATTTTAGAACTTATCTTGTACTTGCATAAAATAGTATTTCAGAACTTATCACTATATCATCTGCCATGGATTCATCTCTTAGTTTTCAATTGATGTGTCTCAGGGTGATATTATAAGGCTTTAACATGAATGTGATGGTTATTTTTATGTGTAAAAACCAGATGGTTTTTATTTTAGATGAATTTGAAGTTCACTTTAATTTTTTTTCATATAGGGAAGGGCATTCTTGAAACCAAAACAAGTATTGTTTCTCCTACCCAATCATATTATAAGGAAACTAACACAGTCTTATTTTTTATTCACTTCTTTGAATAATTCTAAACTAATTACAAACTACCATATGGTTGTCTACCATTTACTAAATCAACTTTGGAAGTTAACCTCATCCATAGACATATAATATAATGCACTAACAATATTCATAAGATAAGTATCATGGTGTCACTTAATGGTGTGTCCACCAAATTTTCATTCCACTACATCAATTTCAATATGTGAGGTTACACCTATACCTATAAATAGTGTTTCAACAAAATAATAAAATCAAAATAATGATAATATGTAGAAAATAATTACAACAATGTTAAATGTTTCAATATGTATACATAGAAACCATAATGACATATGAAATGTGAACATAATAGAATAATGAGTTAATGTCATATACATATATGATGTTAAATAGTCAAACGTTGTCATCTAAGCATACAAAAAAATGTCATATAAGATATATCATAATCATTAACAAATCTCCCTCTCTTTTCTTTGCTCATAGAAGACTCTACCTAAAATGTATTTCTCATAGATGGAGATCCCTCAGATGCCTCAGATTCCTCCAAGATCTAAACATGGGTTATTTTATGCTCATAGCTCACCTACAGGTGAATTTATTCATATACAAATATTGTTAGATAATTTACATGTTGTATATGCAGCGAATTTAATAAGTTAAGTTTAAAATGATATAAAAATTATTTTAACATGCACTTATCATAATGTTGACAATTTTATTTTGGCCCTACATAGGGTTAATGTTAGTTTGATTCTCACAAGTGCCTCTTGTGAAAAATAGCTCCATGGTGGTGTAAAACCTCTATAATGACTGGGATTAATCACATGAGCTGATACAATCCACTAAAATTATACCTCATGGTCAACCAATCAATGCATGTTGCACCATAAGATATACTTTGTGATCTCCCAGTAGTGATTCCTATGGTAGTGTATGTGGTATCACTTATGGAAGTGGATATAGAGGTAGGTTGACCATAATTTCTATCTCTATTATCATTATGGTCAACCTAATATTTATTATTGTGTAACAAAAATCACATCTCCAATCCATTCAACTATCACTAGATCCCCTCATTGTCATTAGTAACATCATCCCCCACATCTCGATTGGCATGGCTGAATGATAGGAACATCTTCTAGTATTCTTATACATCCTGCACCATGAAATTTCCATGTTGTGCCTAGTATGTTAAAACTAATATAGAAGATGATGAGTGTGGAAACACAAACTATCCTGGTAAACAAGGCATTATATGTGGATCCACCAATCAAGGATAGTCCTCTACAATCCTCACATGCACTTATTCCTAAAAAGTTCTTGGCCACAAGGGATAATTATCTATTGTTCCCTAATATGGATTCCAAATAATATATCTCTACATGATAATCTATAAAATTTGATCATGTGGTATAACATACAATGTATGATGTTATTTTCATTACCACACATGTGACAGGGAAACATCCACTACATGCGATAACCTTGTAAGTCAATACATTGGGAACCTCTTATAAATCCAAATACATAACAAAATAATGGGTCCCATTATCATCTAGACTCTTGATAAAATACTATACATATAGTGCACTAAATACACCCAAATCATTGATCCTAAATCATACATCATGTCGTTCTCTAACTTAGACCAACAAAACACAACAATATATAGTGGCACCTTCCCATTTGAATTTTGACATATCGCATGAGTTATCACAAGTCAAATAATGGCCTTCTAAATATTCATAATGGCCAACACATATACATCTAATAGGGACACTCATAAGCTATCTTGAGTATAAGGCTAAGGCTCACCTCTTTATATCTATCTCTAGTGTATCACATGACATGAACATGCCTACAATAGGGAATCCCTAAAAAAATGAATGTCCTTAAGGGTGATACCCAAATCAATGGTATACCCATTAACCACCCACCTAAAAGTGTTAGTTAGTCACTCCTATGTTCCTAAGAACAAGGCTACTAATTCCAAACTAAGAAGAATCCACCACATCTCCATAATACTTCCAAAAACCCAAGGAAGTGATTTAAGCTTGATTCTTCACATACGATCTCTCAAACAGATCTAGTAACCAAAGCACATCCACTAATCTCTAGAGTCTCCATCACCTTTTTAAAATATCAAATAATAAATCATCAATCAAATCTCCCTCTTAAATATTAAACAAATATACTCAAAAATCTCAAAAATAAAAGTAATTGACCAACTTAACTACTTTAGTAACCTCTTTTGTCTTTTAATTACCATTGTCAACTATGTCAACCAAATTTTATGCTAATTTGGAAATAAATTTCTTCATATCATATTAATCAACCATATTTAATACTATCATCCACCTAAAATTTATACATAGTTGGTCAAGGCATATGCCATCAATTAACTTCATGTAATCCAACCATATCGACCACTTTTTCTACTAGTTTAACCACCTAATTTCTATACATAGTTAGCCATGGCATATGGCATTGACCACCTTACCTAAAACCTACTACATTGGCCACACTCTATGCTAGGTCAATCATTCTTCAAGTTTTAACTAGACTAGCCACATTAAACATAGTAAGGAACTATAATATTATACTAGATCGGTCACCTATTCAAAACTACACAAACCAACTAAGTTGGCCTGGTACCATTCTCAACTATGTCAACCAAATTTTATGCTAATTTGGAAATAAATTTCTTCATATCATATTAATCAACCATATTTAATACTGTCATCCACCTAAAATTTATACATAGTTGGTCAAGGCATATGCCATTGATTGACTTCTTGTAATCCAACCATATCGACCACTTTTTCTACTAGTTTAACCACCTAATTTTTATACATAGTTATCCATGGCATATGGTATTGACCACCTTACCTAAAACCTACTACATTGGCCACACTCTATGCTAGGTCGATCATTCTTCAAATTTTAACTAGACTAGCCACATTAAACATAGTAAGGAACTATAATATTATACTAGATCGGTCACCTATTCAAAACTACACAAACCAACTAAGTTGGCCAGGTCAATCTTTTTTAAATTGCATTGTGATTTTTAACTAGCTTATCATTAATGCCCTAGACCTAATTTTTCAAACTATGATTCCTACCCAGTACCCCTCATAAATTTGACTCTATTAATAAAAAATTATTGAAAATTTTATCACATGGATTTTCCCCAACACCTACTTTTCCAAACCTAGTTCTTTTTAATCCTAAAATGCTAAAAATTCATATTAAATTCAATTCATACTTGAATTATTTGCATAGAAACTACAATATGTCCTCTTGCCCATCCTCCATCACCTCCACCTCCTTGAACTTGCACCATTGTCACTCTTTCTACCCATAAGGATACTCCTATCTCTGATAGTCAATAATTACAAATGCACAAAAAAATAATAATTTATGCCTTTTATAGTAAAATTTCAAAATTTCCAAAGATTCAATTATTTACCTATAAATTATGTATTTTACTCATAACTTTATTTATGTAAACTATTTTGACAAAACCAAAATATGTTATGGAATCTTGAAAATGTAGAGATGTTGTTAGTACTAACCACATATTTTTTCAAAAAAAATTATTTTTATATTATTTTAGGTCTATCTCTTATTTCGCACATT